>JBBPCX010070008.1:0-10942 GCA_037974365.1 Hydrocynus forskahlii | reverse complement strand
TTTTCTGAAGCGTGATTAGACTTTGTTGTAAAATTGCCATTAATATTTATGACATTGACTTTGACACTCATACACATGAAAACACACACACACACACACACACACACACACACACACATACGTGACCCTAAACATGATTAATCAACAGAAGGTAACACTGGCAAGATGTACCCATAATGCAATGTGGCTGTTAAGGGGATTGGATCATGAGTACACCACTCATGTGAGAGTCCATCAACATCTTCATTGCCACCATCATCCTCATCATGTAAAGACACAGAAAGGCCTCACGTCCTTCAGTTAGTGAACTTTAATGCTTCAAGCATACGTTAGTGTTGCTCCTGTGGAGATCTGCAGTACTGGACAGTGCAATAGGGAACTGGGCAGTGACAAAATTTGTTATTTTGTGAAACAGTGAGTTCAGAGAGGCTGAAGTGCAGGATTTAATTCAATGACATTGCTAAGCTCACTCTACTCCCTGCGTCTTAACACTGTATTAAATACTATATTTTGACATAGCCAGTATGTAGCTACATGTTAGATTGATTTTAGCTACATGTCAGATTGAAGGTTTCAGCCTTGCAATGCCCTGTTTTAACAAAATTGCCAGCAGATGTAAAATGCCACATCTGGAATCAGCTCTAGACCAGTTGACTTTTTTTAGCTTATTTGTGCATAAATGAGTGATATGCTGCACAGCTGGCCAAGAAACAGCTGGACAACCTATTGTCCACATTTGTTTGGTCCCATTGCTTAGGAAGAAAAATTGAGCACCCCTAGTCATATTACATACAGTACTTGATTGATTTTCTAACACCAATTGCTTGTTCATACATATTTTAGTGCCACATTTGTTGCATTTTGGGGAAAAAAAACATTGTGTTACGTTTTTTGTCTTCCAAAAAGCAGTGAATAAACAGGAACAGTGCACTGAAATGTGCAGTAGTGAGTTCTCTGTAGAGCGTCTCTACTTTTTTCACCTAGAAAATCTGTGTAAAAAATAATTTCACTAGTAGTGCCTCAGCTCTGTGTAAAGTTTGTGTATATGGATCAAAAAGCTGTAACTTTTTTATCTTTCACAAGTGTTTTTTGTGTTAAACATTACATGTCCCAGTATATATGTGCCAATACATGCAGCTAAAAGCATACTGTTGCTGTCCAAATACTTAAAGATGTTGCTGTCATTCAGCTCTTATGATAATTATCTGCTGGATAAAAACACTTAACCCAGTCCAAGATGATTTAAGTAACAGGACCGCACATTCTCTCTGAACATTAATCAGAATCTACGTTTATGTTTACAGCATTTAGCAGATGCTCTTATACAGAGCGACTTACATCAGTGCTTAAGTAGCCTATGTCTGTTCTTCATACCTATAAAGCTTCACTAAATTCAACACCTGCTTTTTACCAAGTTACTGCCAGCTAAGTAACACACCTTAACGAACCCTGTCAAAGAAAAGAATCTGAGGTTAATACACAAGTAAGGACAAACAGTTAGGAGGGTAAGGGCCAGAGTTTTTTTTTAATATAAAGAAAAAGATGCATAAAAGAGAGGACTGGTTAGTCACCAAGGTGCTCCTTGGTGACTAAGACGTGGGTCTTCAGGCGACGTTTGAAGACAGCAAGGGACTCCGCGGATCTGATTGCAAGAGGGAGTTTATTCCACCACTGGGGGGGCCAAGACTGAAAAGAGATTTGATGCACGTCTTCCTCTTGTTTTGAGCAATGGGAGTTCAAGACAAGCAGTGCTTGAAGCTCTGAGAGGCTGTAGCACAAATGTGTATGGACTAAACTGCTCACTTGTCAATAACACATGCTGTATGCATACATTAAACACGGGTTAATACATGAAACAGACATGCTCATTCCAAAACGGACTTATATTTCACGTACAAAGGGTGTTAAGTAAGCATGCCATA
The DNA here is from genome assembly GCA_037974365.1 of Hydrocynus forskahlii. Classification (NCBI taxonomy): domain Eukaryota; kingdom Metazoa; phylum Chordata; class Actinopteri; order Characiformes; family Alestidae; genus Hydrocynus; species Hydrocynus forskahlii. The sequence continues at coordinate 9,020 of JBBPCX010070008.1, read as the reverse complement.
TGTGAGCAATTTTATAGACTAACTTTAAGGAGGTATCTTGCCTGACATTACCATTTCATATGTTATTTTTTGTGTTAAACATTGGAAAGTTTATGACAGCCTATTAACTGGTTGTGTGGTGATGGAGAGTCAACTTCTAGACTGTCCTTTAACTTTAAAAGTTAACTGTTTCATTCAACTGGTCGTCACTGAACAGCTCATTAACTGTTGTCTTGTGATTGTCATTATAATTATAGTTATAAATACATTGGGTGACATTTTATAGGTCAGTAGTGATGAATGAAAATATGACATTTTCTGGCTTAAAAAGGGACCCGAATGTTGAACATACTGTAAATTTGTTAATAAGGAATATTAAGTGTATTTTTAGTAAATATTAAGTGAGTAACATGCAAGCATAAAAAATCTAAGTGTGTGCAAAAACATTTGACTGGGGAGTGAAGGAAGTGAAGCCAAGCTTTTGGTAGATGGGGACTATTTACTTTGCAAAAAACCCTGAAGTCTCCTAAAGGGGGCTAGTATGCATGTTTACAGCACAGAGGCCACGGTGTCCCTTTAGAGCCTTGACAGCTCACATCAGACAACTTTTTTGTTTAGTTGTCTATATATTTTCACACTGGACAAAGTCTTGCCTGGTGAAGCTCAGTACTGAGCCAAATATTGCTCTAACATGCCTGACTCAGCTCCTCTATAGTTTGGTGATCACCTGGTGTGTTGAGTCAGAGTCTTGGTCATGATGTTATGTCTATCTGAATATAAGATGGATTTATTAAATTGACTTTGGCTGGCAGGACGACTCCTTGACAAAGCATTTCTGTCTGGCTTGGTGGAATGGTCCAATATGATATACCTGAAACACACTTACACACACACACACACATATGGACACATACATATGCATCCGTATGCATACATATGAGAGGCCGTATAGGACATTATCCATACTTGGTCTCACACCTACACTACTATACGGCCTCTCATATATACACATGAATATACACACGCACCCTGCATGCACGTACACAAATACACACACACACACACACACACACACATACAGTGTTATTTAATAACCATAATGGCCTCCCTCTCCTACAGTCATTTTAAATGATTGGATATTTCCTGCCAGGACAGGGGAAGAGGTTTTGCTGCTTCATCTGTTTTGATACAGTAGTCCCTCAGCCATTTGGTGGTTATATGTTTGTGTTAAAACTGACTTGCCTGCTTCCTGAAATTAGCGATTTATCTCTCTGACCTACAAGCTAATGATTCCATTCAAATTAGGTTTGATGTAAAAGGAACCTTCTGGTGATGTGACAGCTAAGGGCCTGCGGGGTGGAAAAAAAAGGCACGCAGCAGAAGCGCAGCGCAATCATAATTTAGCTATTAGACAGACAAAAACTAGTTTGTACAGCAATTACTGTCTAGCTGAGCACTAATTCACAACAGGAATGCTGTTAGCACAAGCCTACACACACAAATACAGGACTCCGAATCCGAAATCTTGACTAATCCTCGAGGTAATTGCTTAAGTTCAGCAAGTGAGTGAGTGTTTTTTTTCATATAATACAACTAAATATGCTAAATGAAACTACAAAGAATAAATACAAACGACAACAAGTGTTTAGCATATCAGTGTGTTCCTTGTGGAAGAACAGGACCCCTACACACCTGTGAACTACAGCAAGGTGAGGCAGTGTGGTGTCAGAATGGGACATCAGTGTGATACTTTTCTTTCACTGTACCCGACAGGACCTGCATTGACTGGGCAGTACTGCTGCGACCCTCTCTCAGGCTGTGTGAGGGCAGAGCAGTGGTGGAGCCAGCATGAAGCACCTGTCCATCTCCAAATGGCTGAGCCAGCTGGGCCTACAGCAGTACTGCATACTGTTCGACGAGCAGTACGATGGAGTGGAGGTGAGTTTCTTAAACTAAAACACACGCACGTACACATACGCACACTAGGGGCTGCAGAGACTAGTCGACTAATTGACTAACAAATCCAGTAGTCTATTTACCAAAAGTAAAGTAAAGTAAAGTGGCCCTTACAGTCACACGTGAATGCACAGCACAGCACACAGTGTGAAATTCCTGCTTCCTCTGTATTTAACCCATTCACCCACTGAAGCAGCGGCCAGCCCGTGGCTCAGTGCCCGGGGAGCAGTGTGTGGGGACGGTACCTCAGTGGCGCCACTGGCAGTCCTGGGATTTGAACACATAACCTTCTGATCACTGGGGCCACTCCCTAACCACCAGGCCACGTGTGCATTTGTTACTGATTACAGTACTGTCAGGCACCAGCAAAAAAGTGTTTACTGTTAAGGTGTTTAATTAGTATTATTAAATATACTGAATAAATCTTTAAAGAATCAAAACAACTAATAAGATACAGTAAACAGTGATGTATATCAGTTCCTTTTGGAAGCCCAGTATTACTCGTTAACATCAGAAACCTGGTTTGATTTGTTCAGTCCTTCATTAAATTAAATCCATTAAATCAGGAGATACTGATGGAATTTGACGGCAGGAGGAACCGAAGAGAAATCTGGAACAGAACCTGTGTTCTCATCACCAGCTCATAAAATATCAACTGCTTTTTTACAAACAAAACAAATCTTGATACTTTTTACTGCTTTCTTGTTTCTTGAAAAATGGCTTTAAACAATTGGCACAGGTGCCTAAGACTTTTTCACTGTACCGTACATACACTAGGTGTTGCAGAGACTAGCTGACTAATTTAATGAAGTTTTGAAAATGTACTTTTTATTTAAAAAGAAAGGGAAAATTCAGTGTTCCATTAAATAAACCCTCGGCTCCAGTGTCCGCTTTGTAAACTCATCTGAGGGGGCAGCTTCCTTTACTCAAACCTCCTTCTTGTTAGATAAACCTGACACTTTTTCACCAAGTATTTAGATGATTACTTTGGTTTGATTGATATAAACTAAGTTTCTATTTTTGCTTTAAAGTGGCCTGCATTCATATTCAGTCTCTTTCCAAAAAAAACATTGTGTCTGCATTGAACAGTCTGTTTATTTCTGCATAATAAAATGTTTAAAATGCACTTCTCTTCCTGCTTCTAAAGTAATTTTTAATGCTACGGATGTTTTAAGTCTGTCGTGCTACAAATGCTTGTAAGAGGCCTGAGCTGAATGTTTGACAGACACAGCAGCAGGAACAATGGGAGGTTTGACATCTATACACTAAACACTTCAGAGTGAAACTGGCTGGTTCAGTTAAAAAGACTCTTCCTGCCTGTGATCCACATGTGGAAAACAGGAGTCGTTGTAAAGGATTCCTCTCATAGCATTAACGTCTGCTGAATCCATCTGCAGCACAAACCCTCCTCTCTGGATTCTGTGGATTCAGAGCAGCTGACCTGAGGTGTGTGGTTTTTTTTCCCCACATGAGGGAAGCGAGGCACACTTGTCAATGGTATGTCTGGAATGTTACTGAGTCCAGCAGCAGTAGTTAAGCACTGATAAGCAAATACCATTTTAATGCAGAATTTTGTTCTCTGAATTTCAAATATTTTGGGGAAAAAAACATATAATGTGGAGAAGGAGGGGGAGAGGGAGAGAGAGATAGCCAGTCTCCATCTCTCCAACCACCATCTCTCCATTTTTTTCACACAATTAAAGTATTTTTACACAAATTTTCATTGCATTAAACAAAAAATGTATTAAATGTAAAGCCGTGAAAAAAAAGTGGAGTGTCCCCAAACCTTTGGGCAGAATGAATAATCGTAAATAAACACACACTTAACTGTTCCCCCTTTGCCCTCACTGCTCCTCTCCTCTTATTGGTAGATACTGATTCCCCCTTTTGGCCTCGGCTCTGTTGAGGGCTGATTCTACCCAGCCGACGGTGAGACAAAGGCACCAGCAGCTTGCAGTTCAGGTTCAATGAGTTTGTTTGTCTTGGCAGTGTCAGAGCTTGAAGTGGGAGGAGAGGCTTGTGTTTGGGTGCAGAAAGGAGATTTAGGGTGAATAGATAAGTGCTGTTTCATCAATAAGAGTAAAATCACATCGCTGTGGATTTCGAAGTCACTGCGCAGCATCTGAGAGCTATAAGAACCCAACAATGTGCCCCAAAAAGCACTTCGCCCCTCAGTAAATGTGTCTTTTCCTGACAGTAGTTTGTCAAGTGAGGAGAAGACGAAAGAGGGAAGCATTTTCTGTTGCCCTGGCCAGCGCTTCTGGTTCCCCTTCTATCTGTGAGTCAGAGGCTACTTTAAGCACTGGAGGTAATGTCTGTCCACTAGTGTCTGTGTTGCAGTTACTCACTCAGTACAGTCAATAGAACCATTATTTTACCTTTTCTCGACAGCTCTACTTAAAGATTACACCACAGCTGTTCTGAAGCTCATGTTCCAGCTGGGATGCTCTACGATTACTTGAATGAAATGTGTACAGCACTTTCACATGAGTCACCTGTCATCCTGGAGCTGTATAGGAGAAGGAGAAATATATCAGTTATATATTCCAATTCATTTTGGGGAATTTCTGTTGGTCCATTCGCCATGAAATGCTCACACAATGTGTATTCTTTGCAATAATAAAGGACTGTGATTTTTATTTTTAAATGATAATGTTAAAAGACGATAAGACCAGGCAGTATTAATCTAATGTTAGTACAAGTGTGAGGGTGAGTAGTTTGATTAATTTTATTCAAAAGGTAAATAACAGCTAATTAAGCGATTGTAATTGAAGGGAAAATGTGTGGTGTAATTAGCTTGTTGTTTAATTCCTACTGGCAACTATAATGTTGATGTTATTTATTGTATTCGTGTGCAAACAGGATCTGGAGGAGCTTCTCTGAAAGGTTTACTGAGTATTTTTTTTTATTACTTTCGTTTCTTAAATGCAGAGGATGAGCAATAAACTTTTACTGTATATGGCATTAGTCAGTACCACCTGGTCACCACCACCTGTTTCGCTTTTAATAAGCAAACACACGCGCACACACACACACACACACACACACACACACACACACACAGGCCCAGGTGACTGGCAGGCAGTGACCTCATAAAGACGTTACCTTAACGATTTACAGTAAATTCCCTAAATAACCTTTAGAAGACATGTGTCACTGTCCGCACCTCAATTATCCATTTCTAGCAACCCTCTTGTGCAAGAAAGAAAAAAAACAGGTTTTAGAGCAAAGGTTCAGCCAAGAAAGAAACCGCATAAGCAAGGCTATTCAGGGTTACATGACAACTCAGCTCTCAATGCCTATTTGAGTTGTAGGATATTACTGTTAACATCAACTGTTTTTTTTTCTTTGAAACATACAGTGGTGTTCCAGGGTGGTTTTGGGGATTCTACAATGTCCCACTATTCTCCTTACCTTCTAATGAACCCTGGAGATCACTACACTAGCTGGATGTATACCAACATGCATTGCGAGTCTGTTACATTAGGGTTGGTGCCGGGCCACTGAAAACTCATCAGGCTCTCTCTATTCTCCGGAGGAAAAATACAAAGAGCACTGTACAGTTAAAATCAAAGACTCCACTGCTCGTATATATTAAAAAAAAAAAAACATTGACTGATATCTGTAGGTTAGTACAGTCATCAACCAAGAATGTCTCGCCTTGTCAATGTTTATCCTTTTCCTTGCCCCCTGCACTACATTATGAAATGTCTTCAGCCTCACAAGCCTTCAGCCTCACAAGTGATGTTGGTTTACTCAAGCAACTGATGAGCAGTGACGTAGACTGATAATAAGGACCTGTCCAGATTTATTTACTGATTTATTTAATTTGTGTTTTTACAGCTGTTTGTTAAACTAAATACTAAAAAAAACCCTAAATACTCCTTTTCCGTAAACCCAGGGCCAGCACGTCCATACGGGTGAACTAGGTAGTTGCTTTGGGCAGAACTTTAGGAAAGGTGGCAAAACGTCTGTGGCCCCCCTTTCCAAATATGATCGGCTTCTCTGGTTCCCTTGATGCCATAGTGCTAAAATACAGTCAAGCTCACAATACTCAGCACCACTGGATCCAAGTGCTGCCCATTGCTGCTTCTAAATTTGACAATCCTTGGCGCCATTATATCAGAGCACTGTCAACAACTGCTGGTTTTGTGATGTGGAATCACAATACCATGTTTTTCAAACAGAAGGAGACCATTTTGGCAGAACAGTGATCACTCCTCTGTCAGCAAAATCTCACATGCCCCCAAACCCATCCCCCATCAACAAAATCACAAATAATAGCATTTGTAGCAGGGTGGTTAACTACATTAAAGAAGCAAACTTCAGGCACCAGACTTGCCTTGGCCAATTGACTACATTTGATGACAACTTTAAAGGCAAAGAATTTAAGACTACTAAATTGTCATTTTATAATCTCATGCCGTTTGCTAAATTCTAGCTCTGAGCCGGACTAAATTAGACTCCTCTCATGACTTCGGCAATGCTACTGCGGTCTCACACAGCAGAGCTTGCAGGATGTAAAGACCTAATGAAATGTCCATTACTGAAACATTATGGCAGAAACCAGACCAGAATAGAATTGAAAAAAAAGCTTGACGTTCTTACCCTAATGTGGTCATGTAATGAATGGCTAATTAAATGCATGCTAGCCGTGTGCTGTTACTGCAATTAGATTTAGTAGCCGAAAGAAGAGGCAAAAGACCGCATAAGATTAATGTGAGAGAAAAACCCTCCCAGGAGCTTCTGGATTACATGCGACAGCAGTGATCTGTTGTATTCCCGACGTCTTGTTTGGGTTGGTCAGAAAAGCTCTGAGGGTAGACTGATCGTGACTAGGCTGTGGTTCAAAGTCCTCCGATGAAACAGGCCCGTATGCATGACTTATACTCTAACCAATAACAACTAACACAGCTAGTGGGTGGAAAAGGCTTTCAGATCATGCCTTTGACCATGCATAACACCATCACACACACCTTTTGCTGTAATGACACAAGTGTGGAATTTCAAGAGTTGCTGTTCGCACAGGTCTGAATCCTCAGTGAGTCATGGAAGCACCAACAGAAATCAACAAGCAAGCCGCCTGGATTAGTACACATTTTGTTCCAATGCCAGCCTTAAAAAGCAAACAAGCCATATAATGCTCTGACTCTGGGTCAAATTTGGACCACACATGGGACAGAAGTAGTGTGATGGTGCATGTCAGATTGAGTCTGCTTTTTTGTCATGGCTTGTTAAATCCAGCTGTGGTGGTGAAGCAGATGCACAGTGGGCCCATACCAGCATAGGACACCTTCCATCTGTCCCTGCTGTCTCTCCCTCTCTCTCTCTCTCTCAAGGCAGGATGAAAGGCAAGAGTGGGAGAATAGCTGATGATGGGACAGATTCATCTGGGTGATGGGCCTCATGCGGCTCTTGAGATAAGACACACAAAGAGCTTAATGCAGCATACATTTGTTTCTCCAGTGTTAGACCAACCGCGATTCCACCATCCTTCTACAACAACACCCGCAAAGACAACACTGCAGCAAGAGTGAGAGATTTCACACGGAGGATCCGCCCATAATAGTGTCTTGAAGCGAAATTCTACCAATTGTTCAAAATTATGGAATAATTAAATGGTTGTAAGAGGTAAACAAAGTCGTTCAAAAAGGGTTTATGTGAAATACTAATTTCTATAGAAATTATTAATGCTTGAAACATTGTTTTACAATATTTATAAAACCATTTTGGTCTAACCATTAAAAAAACATAGCTATTTAGCTGACTTACAACTACTAACATTTTACAATCAATATTTAAAAGCTCAGAAGGCTGTTTTGGAAAGGAAAAAAATACATATTTATATTGCAGACATGGCAGCCCACGCTTTCTATTACCACAGCTGTAAAGAATCAAAGCATGTTTCTCTACAATAAATTTCACATCAAACCACTTTGAATGACTTTGTTTATACCTCAGCCTTTGAGTTATGCAGACCTCTTAAAAATTAGAGGAGTTCTCCTTTAATCCTGCTCCTGGCAAACCACAGCTTCACTAATCAGATGAGCTGGATCAAGTATGCTGAATAAAGGAAAACTTGCTGTACTCTGGGCGAGCAAGATTAAGAAACACAGGTCTAATAATCAGCCAAGAACAACAACAAGACTAACTTGCACTTGCCACATTTGTTTCTTTGCTATAAAGACCAGAAATGGACACTTATAGTCTAGTATTGTGCAAACTGCATGCATAAATACACACAGTTAGGTGATCACAAATAGACTTGCTTATGTGGTTTTGGGAACTTTATGACATACTGTACGACATCTCCAAAATGTCACAAAAGTGAATTGCATGGCTAAAGGTATCCATCACTCTGTCGATTTTTATGGATAACATGTCACACAGTGTCAGAAACCACATAAACAAGTCTACTCAGTAGCTAGTGCAAAACTAGAGAAGCAAACATCAGGCAGTAAACATTGCTAGTAGGCTCTATCACAGGGGAAAATTGTGATTTTGTACTGAAAATGTTGAATGACCTAGTTTGGATGTAATGCACAGCTGCAGGTTCCAAACTGCGTATGTGAATGCGTGAGTACTGAGGCATGCAGTCTGTAAATGCTAAACAGCAGAAAATAGCTCACCACCTACAATTAAACTCCTTTTGTTTTGTCTTGACCAGGAACAATGAAAGCTGGCGCACTAAAACAAAGCAACAAGAATGCACTGTTGTGGAACCGAAAAAGGTTAAGAGAGGCAAGGAGCAGGGCAGTAATAACAGGCCACCAACTTAAACCTCATGATTTCGCAACAGGAGCGTGTGTGTGTGTGTGTGTGTATGTGTGTGAGGGTGAGGGTGTCATACCACTGGGCAGGTGTAATGTGTGCATGGTGCCAAGCAGATTTCTGAGTAACACTGAATAAACAAAAGCCAGTCATCTACCCCCCACTCTCCTTTCTTTTTTTTCTTCTCTCTTTTTCTCTCTTACACATGTTCTTTCCTCTCTTCTATCTGTCTTCTATTCTGCTCTCTCTCTCTCTCTCTCTCTCTCTCTCTCTCTCTCTCTCTCTCTCTCTCTCTCTCTCTCTCTCTCTCTCTC
>JBBPCX010070007.1:0-34648 GCA_037974365.1 Hydrocynus forskahlii | reverse complement strand
GTACAACTAAAGAAGATCCTAGAATAGAGGGCTCTATCGCAATCAGCATCGACTTCGGTATCTGGATTGTTGTTGGGTCCCCCTGGATCCATGGGCCCCGGGGCGCCAGCCCCACTCGCCCGGTCGGTAATACGGCCCTGCCTGTGCCTCCCTCTTGAACAGGCACTGCCTAATTGTGACAGTATGTTGGTGATGGGTGCTTTTTTGCACAGAAAAAGCCAAGTGCAATGTTTTATAGGACACCTTACATAGACACTATATATTTACATATTATTTATAATCTTTTTCTGTAGTCCATCTCGACCTACCATGCTCACAACTTCCTAACTTCTTTTTACATTTCTTTTTACAACTTCTTTTTGCTTTCCCCAGATGATCAGTACCCTAACCCCCCCACCTCACTTCAGGACACTGTTGAACGTATTTAATATTTACATTTCATAGTCAGGATGGTCCTGACTGGACTGTAGATCAGAGTAGTATCTCATGGTAACCATGGAAAATTACCATTTAAGATCACCCTGATATCAAGAGACCTTTTGCAAATGACAGGAGCAGCACATCAGCCTCAAAATCATCCTGTAAAGTGGGCCAGCCATTAGATTGTGTGTATATGTGGGACATTTGGGGTGCTGTTTGTAAAAACAGCTTTACAAATTTAGAGGTGTCATTTTTTCGATGTTAAAATTTTTTTATATTTAGATTTAGATTTAGATTTTGTAAAAACAGCTTTACAAATTTAGAGGTGTCATTTTTTCGATGTTAAAATGTTTTAACATTTAGATTTAGATACATGAAGATATAAGATTTCACTTTTAGATTTAGATTTACCATTTAGATTTAGATTAACATTTAGATTTAAGATTTAACATTTAGATTTAGCTTTAACATTTAAATGTAACATTTAACAATTATGCTGCAAGAAAATGTACCAAAACATAACACTGTTTTTTTTTTCACATTTAGCTCTAAATGTGTGAAAATTGTGTGAACATTGCGCTAAAAGATGAAAAAATGATGCCTCTAAATTTGTGAAGCTGTTTTTACAAACGGCACCCCATAAGGATGGTCCTGACTGGACTGGGAGATCAGACTGTAGATCAGAGTGGTATCACATGGTAACCATGGAAAATTACTATTTAAGATCACCCTGATATCAGGAGACCTTTTGCAAATGACAGGAGTGGCACATCAGCCTCAAAATCATCCTGTTATGTGGGCCATACATTAGACTGTGTGTATATATGAGACATTTTCAGAGAACCCACAATGCATTAGAGTGTCACTTATGTTGTAAGGATCAGCAATTGCATGTCAAGTCTCCCCAATTGGTATCTTCTCATTATGGCTCAGTGGCTTTGCTGCTGAACCATGGTCAAGGTTAACTTGATTCCATTCATCTTGCTCCCATTCTCACATTCTTTTGTTAGGTTTTTTAAAAGAAGCCATGTCTGTTTCTCTCTCTGACTCTTATAATCTTTTTCTCCCAGAGACAGCACGCATTCTGTACAAGCATTATTACACAGAACCTCTTTTCCAACTGGGACCTTTGAGACCATGATTTCAGGTGTAAGCCCATGCTCAGCTGTTGTGTTCGTTATAAATGAAAGAAACTCTCACCTCACACATCTGGGCCATTAAAATGTCCCCTCCGTCAAAGAGAGAGATTCAAAACTTGCAAGAAAAGTGATGTGAAGCAAAAAATGCTAGCTGTTATCATGGGCTAGAGGAAGATATAGAACACAGACTTACACAAGAAAGGTGATATGTAGTACATGGAGTTCCACTTTTTAGCAAATCAAAGCACATTTCCGCGTAGACCTCTCTGTCCTGTATTCATCAAATTGGACCTTGTGTATTCACTGTGTGCAGGCCTCTCTCATCAGGAGCATGTGATCTGCCTTCACTGTGAGATCTGTGATGGGGCCTTGCTTTCTACCACATGTAGCAGCTGGGCCCCCTCATTAAGTGTGTGATGGGCTCCTCCTGTGAGATGTGTCGGTCTGTGGTTATTTTTGTAGGCTCCACTCATCAGGTGTGTCTATGGCTGGCCCCTGGTCCTGAGATGGTCCTGTGTAAGGTTTTACCGTGTTTATGTGAGGGTCTTGGCCTGTTTGAAATGTATTTACTGTAAGGGCCTTTGCCCGTCTGATCCTTGTATGTGTTACTAGGAGCATAGTAGCCTGTCTGAACCCTGAATGTTAATATGAGGACATTTGCCCATCTGATCCCTGCCTGAATCCTGTGCGTATTTCTGTAAACGGTCGTTTGTTCCATTTCTGTTTTTGCTGCCTGTTTCCTTGTTTTCACAATAAAACCAGATTCCTGCTGCATATGCAACCCCTTTACTACACAACCCTTTGTGTCTTAGTTTCTTAGTGTTTAGTTTTGGTAAAATTTCACTTAAATCAACAAAAAATATAATTAGACTGAGCTTGTTCAAACTTGCATATGACTGTATTCATTAATTGTGAAATATCAATAAAATTGCCTTTAAATAACATATCAAAATATATAGTAATTCTTTAATAGAAATACGCATGCTGCACAGTAATATCTTTATTATTTGGCCAGTGGCATTTCAGACAGTTACACGATCCAGTACAATTAGTGTTATCCAAACAAGTAACCTAATGTAAACATTTAAATTAATGTTATGTGCTAGTGCTAGTGTATGAAGTGGCATGCTTTAAGAGCATCAATTTATCACATACACAGGAATGAGTAGTACCCATCAATTAGATTTGTCATATTAGAGCTAATTTCCTAAAGTCCATTCTAACTGAAGCTGTTCTGGTGATTTCTAGAGGTTTTTGATTTTCTAACATCCCACAGCTGATTACCAGTAGCAAGGTTCAACTGTACACCACTAAGTGCTCTAAACAGAGGCCATTAAGAACCCCATATCCCATCAAATCTACCTGGCTCTGCCTTTTTGCTTCAGTTCAAACAGGAGCATCTATTCCACCAAGCAGGTTAATAGTCTTTTGTCGGGTTGCTGACAGCCTGTTGCGCTTTGGCAATTTCCTCCATGCCGATTCTTTCTGAAATAGGATGGGTTTGGGTCAAGGACGGTGTGTGGGTGGGAGACAGAGTGAACCATTTTTCACCTCGGGGGGTGTGTGAGGCATGAAGGTTCGAAATGGACCACCAATTATCTTTAAGGGGAGGTGGAGAACAGCTGCTTGTAAGTTCAATGGCTGAGGCTGAACTACCAACAAAACAGTCAGAAAAAAGATCAATATCTATTTTGGATTTAATAAATAACATATTTGATCAAAACAAATTACTTTTTGTACAAGTAGCATCAACTGTTTATGAACATTTCAGGAAAAAACAGGATGAGTACGAGTTTGAGGTGGGGCTTATATTAACAGAGGGTTTCACAGTGATTAACAAAGCAACAAATCAGTTTTAATACATGTGACTATTTCATGCTTGTTCCTAATAAGATGTAGGATACACTGCCAGGCAAGGGTTCATTTTGCTGACCTGTTCTGAAGTTGGTATCATGTTTCTGATTTTGGAGCCTTGATTTTGGTTTCCTTTTGTTTTCTTCATTTGTTAATGTGATTTGCACTTTAGGACCTTGGTACAGTCCAGATACTCATCACATGAAATGACCGGGTGAAAACAGGGTTAAAAAACAGAATAAAATATCTGGGGAGTGCAATGAGCTGACCAAAAGCGCATTTTATTTGAATCTCTTTAACTACATTAAAAATGTTACATTTTATGTCCCTCTAGGAAATGCCCCACTCTCTCCTGCTGTGAGAGTAAAGGTACTGGAAATCAGAAATCAAGTTCAGATGACTAAAAAGGAACATTTATTCTTTTCTGCTCAAAAAAACACAAAAGAATGGAGGATTCAAGGCACTTACCTGCAACGATAATTCACAATATGGAATTTGCCCATTTGTTATTCAACCCTAATTCTGTTCACCTGCATGGCCTGGATTCATGTCCTCAGTATCAAAGTCTACTTCCATGACCATTAAACTACTTTGCCATTCAAGACTATTTTTTGCCCATAATGCTGCTCAACCCCCCTCACCCGCTCCCAAAAAGTAGTCATTGGCACTGAATAAATTGCGCACCAGGGGTGCGGGACGCTTTCAGTGTGCTCTGTGATGTCTTGTAGATAGATGGGTCCATTTTAATCCAGCACTTTCCCACTTATAAAAGACCTCTTAAGAGTGCTGGGAATGGATGGGCTCTGATGAGTGGAGGTCCAAGATAGATGGCTGTACCAGAAATGTGGCACCGATCACTGCTGAGCCGATGACTGTAAAACCCAAAGTCGAGTTTACCCGAGTGATTTATGCACCAAACAACTTTAAAACCTCCATAAATGTGGCATAAATGCATATCTGGGGCAAATATGCGTCTGAGGATATTACATGATATCCGAGTATTCATTCCATGGTGAGCGTGCAGAGGCTCCAGCAGCTCGTGCATTTTTCATATGGAACAACGTTTTCTTTTGGGGAATTCTCATCTCCTCTCTGCCCTCTTTCACTTACCTTCTCTCTGTCCATTAACACTCATTCATTATTATGTACACCAAAGTTCAAACATTAAGAGTCACTTCCCAGATGACTAATTGCTTTTATTTTATTCAGTACTTCAGTAAAGTGTGTACTTAAACTAGAACGAAGAAGAACTTTCAGATGTTTTATTCAATATTTCAGTGGTTTAATAAATGATCCAATGATAAATAGTTCACTGTTATTATTTATTTACAGCCATTCCTTTATATTCCCATACACCCTTTAAGAGTGGGGTTCTTCAAGTGCTGGACACGTAAAGAACTTGGCATTTTAATTCCAATGGTTCTTTCCCCGGAAAGATGGTTCTTCTCAATGAAAGATTCCTGGCATTTTTGTCATATCTACAATGAAATTCTGACTTGATTGCTTCCCCACAGACTACAGGCAACTACCAACAGACACAACTACCATTACAATACGAAAAAATACAGGTGATAACTACATGAAGTACTAAGTGATATGTCACAGAGCATGGCAGCAATGTAATGTGCCACAGTCGGTAAAGCCTGGGGATTGCTATACATGATAAAGAAATAAACAGAATTAGTACTAAACAAAGTAGCAGTGCAGATTGTTGAGCATGGGAGAGATCAAATACATACAAATATGACAGTGTATAATATAGCAGTAATATCACACATTCCTAAGAGTCCTGAGCCTCTTACCAGAGGGCAGAGAGGAGAAAAGTGCCAGTGAAGGGTGACTAAAATGCTTCATTATGCACTTTGTCTTTCTGAGGCAGTGCGTGGAGTAAACCTCCTAAAATCTGATTACTGAAAGTAGAATGCTGATGATCTGAGCAGTTTTTACCACACTTCGCAGAGCTGTCTTGTCCTGAGGGTCCAGCTGCTGTACCAGGATGTAGCACACCCTGTGAGGGTGGACTTCACAGCACACCTGTAGAAACTAGTGAGGACTGTGGTTGATGCCTGAGGAAGTGAAAGCAATGGTGGGCCTTTTTAATAGTAGCTGCCATGTATTCAGTCCACTTGAGGTTAGATCTGAGGATGACTCCAAGGAATATGAAGCTGCTAACCCTCTCTACAGCATCTCATCTTAGGGAGATGGGTGAATGAACTGCATTCACCCATCTCACGCACTGCCTCAGATCATCAGCACTCCTTTTTCCACTCTGTCAGGATCCTCATCTCCTCCCTGTAGGCCGTCTCATCATTGTTGGTAATCAGGCCCACAATGGCGGTGTCATCAGCGAACTTTATGAATGGAGCTGTATCAGACCACACAGTCCTGCATAAACAGGAAGTGTAGCAGCGGGCCCAGAACACGGCCCTGCAATTCAGGGTGGAGAAAGTGTTTCTGCCAATCTGCACATGTTGGGTTCTGTTGGTGCAGAAATCCAGTTGCACGGGGTAGCACAATGATGTTAAAAGCCAAGATGCAATCCACAGCCTGGCATAGCGGTTTTTATTGTCAAGCTGGGCCAGGGTGGAGTGATGTGTATGTGATAAGGCATCCTCAGTGGATCAATTGGTCCAAGCTGATCTGGGCCCATGAGATCAAAGTGTGCACATGTTTAGTTCATCAGTAAGAGGTGCAACAGCAGCTGTGAATGTGCGTCGCTGTGGTCCGTAGTCTATCAGAGTTTGAATTCGCTGCCATTTCTGCAAAAACTGCAAAATGTAGTTGATGGTTTCCTGGAGATCTTACTTGCATTTCTTGTACGCGTGCTTGTCTCTGGTCTGAAACGTGCGTACACAAACATAGATCCTGTGACGGATTTCTAGATTAAGCAGCACGGAGGCATGGGCTCACAGGCCGAGGATAAATATGCGTAAGTATGATTACTGAACAGGTGGCGGTTAGCGGCATTGAGCAAAGTGCAAGGGATGTCAGAAATGACACAATAAATATAGCACTGTAACAGTGATGTGAATGGTGCGTAAATCTGAGACCATACAATAAGTAGACAATACAGCGCCAACAAGACAGTGCAACAGTGCAGCATTGTAACAGCAAAGCTGGAAAGAGATGTTTAATATTGCTCAAGAGTGAAGTTTGAAAGGGATGTAAAACTTCCAGAATGAATAATACTGTACCATATCAGACACAGTTAGCAGCATTGAGCCACCTTGAGTAAGTGTCAACAGTAGCCTATTAAATCGAGTAACAGGGCTTAAATGTGCCCATAAGGCAGTAAATAGAGGTAATGTGCAGGTGCTATTGAACGTCCAGAGTACAATATGAGAGGCATGTAAGGTATAGCTGGCCTGATTAAAATCAGCTGAAATAAATGGTGCTTCGGGGTTTGCGTGGACAATTCGCACAAAGCGCAGTGTGTGTCCCTGTGCAGTGGGATGTAAATCATCTCTGGACAGGTAGAATGTTCTGCACCTGATCAATAAATACTCAAGGTTTTATCAGCATGGCAAAAACCCTTCTAGCTGGACCACGGGGTCGGGCCTGGAGTGGTTGGGCAAGGTGTAGCTACTGACTGTTGCATCTCGTCAAACTGTTTTGCTTAGTTTTATCAGTGTTTGTAGATCATAGGTAATTAGAAAGTAAACTGGCTGGAAAAATAATGACACAAACAGTAAAGACTAAACACAAATAATGAGCCTGAGGAGAGCAACATTCAGCACACTGGTTCTCATCTGCACCCTGTTTTTATGGTTCTGTGAAGTGCATTTGAACAAAAGAATCTACACAGTGCTAAAAAGTCAAAGAGCCCTTTTGTTAGTGGATAGAACCTTTTTGAGTGTACTTTTTCAAATACTGAATATTAACTTCAGGGTCCAGGTTCTGTGTTTTTCATGTGTTTCATACATAGGCATAAATGGGCAGAGCTCAGCTGAATAGAGGAATTTGTTGATTTCCATAACATCATGGATTCAAAATTTAGTTTCAGAAGTTCCTCAATCATTATAGAATCATCTTCAGCTCAGTTCATCAACTGGACACGTTTAAAACCCCATCACTTTTTACAAGTTCCTATGAATTAGAATCAGGATCAAAAACTTTATTATTAATCATGGAGTAAATTGCTAATGCTACTACTCCACAATCATACAGAGGCATACAGACAATTATGATACAACTATTATGTAAATAAAGTCATTAAAAATGATGGTTGTAGAGTAGCAACATCACAACAGAAGCATTTTTGCAAATGCATTTGCAACCAAACTGTATTTATATGATTGAGAACAGAGATTCTGAATTCTGAATTGTTTTCCCATCTTCACCTTCACTTCCCTTCCATATTCCCCTCTCCATATTTTCCCTCCTAGCACACCGTCAGCACACCGTCACCGTTAATTTTTTTTAGGCTTGTTGTGAGTTAAATCTATGCTGTGGGTTCAGACGGAAACATCATCACTCATAAGCTGAATGCCCTTTGATTAGATCAACCTTTTACTTCTGAAGACACTGGGCATGGGTACAGTGGCTATAATCAGAGTGGACTTCTACCAAAAATAGCTTTCTATTACGCGCTCAGCTGAGGACAGGGCAATCGATTTGACGCCGCAGGACACAGATAGGAAAATCATCTGAGAAAAAAGAAAGCAAAGGAGATAAATTATTGTAAAATGCAAAGAATCAATGAGGACTATTCTGTACATCAATTTTCCGTGGAAACTGATAGAAAGCTGAGGCTTGTAATCAGTCGGAAGCTGTCTAAACATCTTCACAGTTTCAGAGCAATTACAAAACTGGTTTTGATCTGTGACATTTAAAGGATCTGTTGGTTTGTCTCTGTTATTTGTGTTATTGCTGTTGATGTTTATTGTCTGTGGTTGCTATGGCTCTGTATATACATATAACCTTTTTCTTCAGTGAGAGATGTGCGTCTTCACTCCTGATCAAAGTACGGAGACACGACTTGGTAACTTGGTCAAGCTGAAAAGGACATGGAAAGGATCCCAAGTCTCCAACCCTTTTGTAGAAATCCATGCAAATCTAAAACATGTGTCACTTCAGAGCAGGGTTGGGGCCATTCATGAATTAAACTGGAAATTCTTAGTAAATTTGTGTTCATTTCCTGGAACTGGAATTGGAATTAAAATTGCATGCAGCTGAAGTAAAATGGAACTGGAAATGAATTGGAATGCCAGGAAACAGAACTGAATTCAATTAAACTAGAATTCAGTTAAACTTATCTTAGTATCTAAGATAATTTGACTTGATATACTAAATCCAGTACATCAAATACCACAAATCACATGCATTTTTTACTCTGCACATTATTGTCCATAACATTTCTCTAAATTTGATTAAAACAGCATTTCCCAAAATTCCACACAAGGTTCATCACCTAGGAGTATAAATGCAGGCCAATGCCACCAGTGTTGAAGATGCGAGACTGGGATTTTGTTAGTTATATTGGAGAAATGTTTATGTTGGATTGCTTTGGTGTATGATCTTGGAATTTATATGACCTATGAACTGCAAAATTACTGAGATTTTGAATCCCTAATAAACTGAAAATCGCTGAGAAATCTGAAATTTCTTGCAAAGTGTCTGTT
The DNA here is from genome assembly GCA_037974365.1 of Hydrocynus forskahlii. NCBI lineage: Eukaryota > Metazoa > Chordata > Actinopteri > Characiformes > Alestidae > Hydrocynus > Hydrocynus forskahlii. The sequence goes on along the minus strand of JBBPCX010070007.1, from coordinate 25,614 downwards.
AAGGTTCATTTTGGTGAACCAAAATAGCCATGGAACAGTTTGTAAGCACTGTGGTATACTCATTCATGAATCCAACAGATTTTTAGAACTGAGAGATGCATTCTTAGTGATGCAAAATTTCAGGATGTAATGATTCGATGCAGGGAATATACAGTGAGCTCCACAATTATTGGCACTCCTTGTAAAGATTAGTAAACAGGTTTAGAAAAAATGCATGTTTTGGCAAATTAGAAAAATCTAACCTTTAATAATAAGTGTTTTTTTGACAATTATAAATGTATCATTTTTATAACATTATTTTATATAATTATTTAATAAACTAAATTATAACGTTGAAAATAATTATTTCTTGATGAGGGATTTGTTTTTCTCTGAATAAATGTATTTCAATTAAAGGTTGAATATTTCTCATTTCTCAGCGTGAGATGAAGCATCTTCGCCAAAAGGTGCGTTTTTTCTAACCCTGTTTATTAATCTTTACAAGAGGTGCCCGTAGTTGTGGTGGGCACTGTATACGAATATGACTCTTATGTGGTTTGAGACATCTCATCATGCGGTTGAATTTATCAAATCAAATCACATACTGCTGTAAACAGTGTATTCAAATCCTTGTTGTGGCACCAGGTTCAGTTTTATGGTGCGCACGCATCATTTCTTAATTTAAAATTCTCAGTATTAAATTCCATCAACTGTTCTTTATACACAACTTAGTATCTGTAAGGTACCGTAAATATTAAGAGGTAATGTATGTCATGACATGTAATCTCAAATGAGTGGTCATAAACAGCAACAAAATTGAAATAAACCAAATGTCAAATGCCACATCCTGAAACTCAGATCATATTTAGTTTCCTGTAGTTGTTCAGTTCCAATTCTTTTTCCTTGTTTGAAATGGAGTTCATTCCTGAATTGACCTCAAAGTACACCATTTAACACACCTCCACACTTTACTGATATAAAACCCATGCTGTGAATATTTTATGTATCTACAGTTGACAATGCCTGCATAGCAACAATATATTACATTTAAAAAGACTGCTTAGCTTTGGTAATGTACTCTATATAGATAGCACATGAGGAGGCTAGTACAGCCGTTCCCCGTCCCAGACACAACCCCCTTTTTTAAACTCTACACACTGGACACTGTAAAGAGATCATGAGGTGTGCTGAGATGATGAGTGTGCATAGTGTGGCCACCAAGTGTAGGATTGAGAACCCTTGAGCTAGTACACTGTATAAATGTAAGCAGCCAGTGCCAGCTGAAAATAATCTAAATATATAAATAATGAGATAAAATGGAATTTCTTCTGGAAAGCTACATTTCCTAAAAAGAGAATCAAAATATTCAAATAAATATAATGATTGGCAGTGATAGGTCTCAGCTGCAGATAAAGGTTTATGCACAACAAACATATTCATCGGTACATTCAATTCAAAGTCAAGATCAGACAGACAGGTATAACATAGACAAACCAGTTGTAATCCTTAAATCTGTCCAAGTTACACAAGAGCAATCACGACCATAGATGTGAGGCAGAGCGTGTAATCCAGCGTAGGCAGAGCCAAAGAAAATAACCAGAAGCAGGAGTATCATAGGCAGGCCTTGAGGCATGACTCAAAAAACAAACAGAATCAAAGATTAAGGTACAGAAATGCAACAAATACAGAGAACTCGTTAAACACTCAGGGAGTCACTATATAAGTCATGAGCATAAATATCAATCTTTCAGAAAAAAAGCATATAGCTGATCCTAGAACTCTTTTGTAAGTGACATGTGTAAGTGTGTAGAACCTTTAAAAGATATAATGAACCATCAAATAATGTCAGTTTAAGGATTCTTTCCATAACCTCTACATTATGTGAAGCTTACTTTAACAAAGATGATAATTGTAAGAACCATCCACTGAAATTCTTTAGGGATGCAAAAATGGTTCTACTGTTGCGTCAGGTAAAAACCCTTTTTGGAAACTTTATTTATACTATATTAAGTTCAGTAACTCACCAGACTATGCTATGGGCTCATTTGAATCCAGTATTGACAAATTGTATTCAAGCAGCAGAGCTGTTAAGTGTGCAATAATTGAAGGTAATGCAATGACTGAGGTAGACAGCAAAAAAAAAAGCAAGTAGCAGCAACAGGATCAGAGAAAAATGTACAGTCTACAAATACATGTAGAGTATTTACAGTGCTAGGTCAATGCTGAATGTTGAATTGTACAGCATTGTCATGTAAGTGTCCTTTTTGTCCAGATGGGTGAGGGTCAGCTGAAAGGTGGTGATGATGGCATCATCTGCTGAAAATGGAAAATCTTTTAGATGTAAAATCTTTCTTAGTGACAAATCATACTTAGTTGTTAATAACTGCACAATTATTCATGATATCATAAAAATGATTCTATGAATTAAATTGTTATTAAAATAAGTTCATGTACAGTGTCATACTTTTATGAGAATTAATCCATGTCTAAAGTATTAGTAGCATTTAATTCCACTTGAGCATAGTTTAACAAATAATGTTGCTAATGACATGTTTCTTTCAGTTTAAATCAGATCATAAGACATCATCAGTTACACTTTGCTGATATAGACCACTGTGGCTCGCTTGATCTCGGCATAAACCTTGGAATACAGACGTGTCTTTTTTGTAGCTTAGGGTCCCCCAGTCATATGGTGCTACCATCACTGGGATGGTATAAGCTAGGACATGCTCACAGCACCATCACATCTTTTCAAACTGCCAATAATGCCGAGACAGCTCACCACGCTTGGGGGAGAATGCTAGCAGATGCCCATGCTAGTTAGCATTGCAATGAGTGATGAGTGTTGTGCAGTCTAGTATAAGATAGGAACCTTAATAGAAGTACATGATGTGAAATGGAGGTGAATGGATGTGCCTGATATTCTCCTACATTCTGAAAATGCCAGTATCCATTTTGATTCTGATGGCAAATTGAACTGAATAGTATGGTTCCCAAAGCTGACGCTTCAATGTTTGTAAGATACTCCTCACCATCCATTATGTGTCTTCTAATCAGAATGCATACCTTTCAGGGTACTATGTTGTCACTGTGGTGGAGTGAGGTCTTCTGTTCCCTAAGCAAATAAACATAATTCCACCACAGTTGGTTGCAGTTATATTGTATCAGTTAACTTGACTCCAAAGACTCAACTACACTTTATTTATTTGCTATTAAAGATACACATGTACACCTTTTCCCTAGGAAAGCAAAAGTGTGGTAATGATAGCATTATTAATACTATATTATTACTCAAAATATTTGTCTGATTGACTTTTTCTAACACTTTGACATGGGTCTAAAATTGTTGAGTACAGCAGGATCAATGCCACTCGAAAGGCACTTTTAAAAGCATCTGCAGACACGCACATTGACAGAGCAATTTGCAGCTGTTAAACTGTCATTTTTCACAACAAAACCACCTAGGGACATGTGGCGGAACGTAATTTCTTTATAATAGTTGTGTGCCATTAACCATACATTTACATTAAAAAATCTCAGCAATTCCCTTTTTGCTGACAGTTTACTGAAGGTTCTAGCATTATGGTTTTGCTTGACTGGTACCAACTTAATGGTGCTTGAGGGTTATGTTAAAACATTCTTTCATTTTCTGTAACCGCTTAATCCTTACTAGGGTCACGGGTACCTGGAGGCTATCCCATGGTCTACGGGCGCCAGGCAGAGACTAGCTCACCCCAGGGCATGTTAAAGCATTTTACAGTATACAGTAATCCCCCGGTTTTACATAGTCCAGCAGTCACTGTTTCAGTCTATCACAGATTTTTCTGAGAACCAAACTAATAACTGTTCATGGAAACCCCCGCGCTATCTTCAGAAACTGCAGATATCCTCCACATTTTTTTTGCTTTTGAGATGTCCGGGCCTCATCCGTCATGCCTCCTCATCCTCGTGCTGGGCTGTTTATGTGTTGGGCTGTTTTATGTTCGGGCACGGTGATTAGCAAGGCAATCAGACACCGTAATGGAATGAGCCTCTGCAGCTCAGCATCCAATTGCCTTGCTAACAGCCACGCCCAAACATAAACAACCAGCACGAGGGGGCGTGACGGACGAGGCCTAGACGTCACAGTCAGCTGTCAGAGGCGGGTGGTTTGAAAGTAGCCAATCTGAGAACATTATTTATTTCTCCTTGCTGCTGATTGGCTGCTGCCCTGTGACGCATCTGTGGCAGCCGCAGTCCAGAATTTCCCCTGTGGAGCGTCTCGAGTGCTCTCGTGTTTTTCACTTTGATCTTCTTAAAGCCCTGTATTTTTATTACTGTAAATTAAATGAATGTATTACTGTATTTATCCTACTTATACCAAAGAAAGAAAACGGGCTTGCATGAATTACGGTACAGTCTATACAGGGGTAATATCGGTATTTTACATTCCAGCACTGCGAGACAGCTGTTCAGTGTAAACTGTACAGTACGGATATGGGTTTACCTTCACATTTTCTTTAAGGCTAATATATTAAGCTGAGTTAAAAATTAAATTAAAGTGTTTTGGGAGCATATTTGCAGGGGGTATTTACGGTTTACACTATAAAAAAAGGAATTTTAGGCATTTTTTGCCACATCACAACATTGCGGTTTTTCACTATACACGGGTGCTCTTGGAACGTAACCCCTGCGATAAGGGGGGATTTACAGTACTAGTATTAAAAGATGCAAGTAGGGTTTGGAGTTGAGTGCATTTCTGATTCCAAGTGATTATTCAAGAAGATTCCACACAATAATTTTCAAGCTTCTCAGGGCAGAGTGAGAGCAGCATTAAATCTACAGCATTAAGTATGCAATGTAAACTATTGTCACAAATATGTGCTGCCATCTCAGTTTTTTTCAGAAACACATGATGTCAATTTGATTGTTTGACCTATTTGACCTTAGCAGGGCCAAATTAACTGTAATAGCTAAACTGTACCTGAGTTTCCTGAGTTGATGTTTCAGCACTTGCAAAGTCAACTGTAAGTCATCTTTTTTTATAAATGGTACATTTTACTTGATCTTGCCCTTTATTCTTGCTAGTTGAGGAAGGATACAGACTGTTCATTTTATCATTTCCATGGAGCACTTTTTGGCTTACAGACCACAGTCCATTTCATTTTTTATCCCATCTGTTAGTCGCCTTTACACCATTCATCAGTGCTCAGGAAGCCCACAGGACTACCAGTCAACAGATATCATTTGGCTGGTGTATCATTTTCAGCACAGTGACACTGAGATGGTATTGCCATGTTAATGTGTGTGTGTGTGTGGTGCACAGACTGGATCAGACAGTCAAAAATCCACACAGACCCAGGGTTCCTAGTATGGATAAGACACCCACTTCAGAATCCTACAATGTCAGACTATGTTTTAAAAAAAAGCTAACCGACTAGCCATATCCGTTTCCTGTAGGAAAACAATTATATTAACAGGCTTAATAACATTGACACTGTGACACAAACACTGTGTTTGGCTATTTTCTTATTAGAACATACTAACCAGCTAACCACAGAATGTGCCCTCGATGGTTAGATGACCTTTTAATGCCAGTTGTGTTGCAATAATAACAGGGTTGAAATGCTGTGAACTGAAAATGAACCAGATTTCCAAACAGTATGTCAAACATCTATTTTACAAATACACTCTGGGAAAAGGAACAGGAGTATGTTTTATCTAAAAATGGCTGCAGTCAAATTGTCATTTTACTTAGGAAGGTTCCTAACTGAGTGAAATGGCCCAGAAGTATCTAAGTGGCAGCCATAATTAGAGCTTGTTGGATTCTCTAAATGATACAGAAAAAGTGCTTTCATTCTTATCTACATTAGAGAGAAATGAAGTCATCTCTACAATTTCTTGCAGCAATGCACCATTTGGCCATTCACTGCAGTTTCACCACAGCATACCCATGTCAATAACATCTGCAATCACATTCCTATTGTATGTGTAGTCAGACTGTTTTCGAACTGCTGTTGTCTTTCCTAAATCCCCATGAATTCTCCCTCACATCTTTGCGTTACCTGAAGACCTAGAAAAAAGACACAGGACAATTCAACTGCATTTTATGTGTAACACTTGCAGCGTGGCTCCTAGAACTGCAGGATTTGATGCCTTAGAGCAACAGCTCCCACTTCTGGTTGCTAACTCAACTTGGCTGCTTTAATCTCCCCTTAACGCTCTCCTTCAGTATGCAAGAGACGGCCTTCATGGACAATGGCATGCTGTGTCATCTCTTATAAAATGTATATCCATACCCAAGGGAAATCAGCTGTTAACAGACTTGAGATCCTCATACACAATCCCCTCTCTCTTCTCGATAGGTTAGATAGAGAAGGGGTGATAAACTGCACAGCAGCAGAAGTTCCATAGTCAGAAATTGTAAATCTACAAAGTGCCTTTAAAGTGTGTTTCCAATAAACTGGCCATCGTGCTTACTTAACTGTCACCTATGGAAGGCTGTAATTTGTTTATGTCTGAGGAGAGGGCTCTAGGAAGATTGGGTCAAATAGCATTATACTCTGTCAAGGTGGGTGTCAGGTCTCCCCAGGATTCCCACATGAAGGCAGGCACTTTGGCAGACATTCATCTTCAAATAACTTTTTATTTATAATCAAAACAAAAGACGCAAGGGCCAGCAACCAAAACTCAGCGCGATAAACAAAAGGAGTTGGGAAAACACGAACCAGGATAGGATGACGAACAAACTTAAATACACAAACACAGAACCCCAAACCCCAATTAATACACGAGCATTCATTCTTCTGAGCACACCGGCAGCTGAAACACATAATAAACAAACTCAAACCCGGTGTGCTCGGGAATCCCCCAACAAAAGATCCATCACAGTACCATGACATGATAGTACCCCCCTCCCTACGGTGCCCTCCAGGGCACCCAAAGACCCAACAACGGGCAGAGGCGGGGCAGGCAGAGGCAAAAGAACACATAAAAAGAGGATGAATGGTACACAGTCAGTCATGTCTTCATAATTTTTGAATTTTACTCAATTGTTTTCAACAAGTTTGCCTGTTTTGCAGTGGTAAGCCATCCCACCATGCCAGTTATCTACACGTTTTAGCTACATCTCACTGATAGTTTATAAAGATCTAATATGTTCTGTTAATTTTATTGTTTGCAATGGTGGTCAATTAGCTTGAGAATCGTTGCAAAACAAGGCAAAATGCAAATGTTTAGTGTTATCGCTACTTAAGGCACACTGTAATACAGATAACTTATTAGAGTGCCGGCTCAGACCTGCTCCGTGTCAGGCTAGAATATACTAAATTCAAGGTTGAAGGTAGGAAGATAACATTTAACACTTCTAAGGGACACAGCAACAGATTAAGTCATTGGCTTGAATAGGAGCTGTTTACCGTCTTTCATAATAGTGTCCTCCTTGCAAGCTTTTTGCCGGCAGCTAATAAACAGCAATGCCATGGGGCACAGAAACATGTACCGAGTGAGGCTGTAAGTGGTTTGTAATTTGGATTTCAGATAAAAAGATAAATAGAGATTTCTATCTCATTCTTGCATAATCCTGTCATCCCCATTATTACAAAGAATGGCTGCCATTTGGGACGCACTGATGAAATTAAATCCTGAACAGCACTTCACACATAAGGACTCTCTTCCCTTATGAAGTGCTCTTGATGATCACACTCAAATACATTCTGACATTCTGTCTTGGAGGCTGCTCCTCCGAGCATGACACATATTCCACATTTTGCCATTTTTTTAGAAACATCTAGCTTGTGCTTTGACTCACTGTTCACTTTATTAGAAACACCCAACTTGCACTTTCATTTACTAGCCACGTTTCTATTAACACCCACATTGTACTTTCATTAACTGGGCACTTTATTGGAAGCCCTCAGCCTGGACTTCCACTCTCTGGCCATTTTATAAGAAACATCCACATTGTACTTCCACTCACTGGTCACTTTATGGGGTCTGCCAGCCTTATAAGTCCACTATATAGATATTGAATTACACCTCTGCTGTCAATTACACACCTGCTGATGGCTGCATTGTTCACTGGATTAGTTTCTGCTGCTGACTGGATTTTATTTGGTGACTGTTAGGTTCATGTTATGACGGTATAAAAAACTAATCCCATATTTAACTGTTCCAGTACATCCATAATTGTATCAGAAGGGTTGATGGAGTGATGCCATTGAGCAGGTTTTGCCACGCTTTGAAAACAGTCCCAGACAGAGATCACACCTCCTGTTTAATACACAGACAGGCACAAAGAGCCATGATGCATATTAAACCTTGTCCAGATTTTATAACTATTTCACTCACTCTTTGTATAATGGAATGAAATGTAAGGTAAAAAAATATATATATATATTTTTTTTTTATGTCGCTGACCCCCTACCACATTCAGTAGATGGATCTTCATATGATATTCTCTAAAAGGTTTAAAGATTTTAAAGACATTTTTGCCTAGAACTTCCAAGTGAACAGCCATTTAGGACCCTTTATTTTTAACAAGCGTTCAGCGGCTTTCTCCTTTGTCACGCTCCGTAACTAAATGACACGCATGGAAATGGGCTGAGTACTAAAGTGGGTAAAGGAGGCTGGGGAAAAGAAAAGGAGCATGAGAGAAAAGATATCTGGTCTCTTTATCCCTATTCCCGCAGCTTTCACTCAGGTAAATGACCCTGAATGACCTCTTTATACCCCTAATCCTTCAGTTCCCCCAGTGCTCGGCGCAGCAGCATCCCACTGCTACCTCTCTCGATCTCACCACTTCGTCCCTATCCCTCCTTCTCCCCCTCCCTCTCTCTCGCTCTATCTCTCCCTACCTGTTTTTTCTCCCTCTCTCTCCCTCTCTCACCCTCCATCTCTCTCTCTCTCTTTCTCTGGCTGAGTGCCCAGTATTGTCATAACACAAGGTATCTGAAAACTGACGAAGTTCTGAAGCACCACAACTCTTCCTATGACACTGCTACCTCTGAAACACATTCACAGAGAGAAAATAGCATGTGTTTGTGCATGTGTGTGTGTGTGTGTGTGTGAGAGAGAGAGAGAGAGAGAGAGAGAGAGAGAGAGTGAGGGAAAAAAAAGGATGAGAGCACCAAAGGTGAGTGGGTTCTGAGATTTGTGTCACGATTGATCACACTCTAGTGTGCTGCAGGGTGGCAGAATTTTGGCTAAGCCCAAGCCTCCTCGGTTGGCCACCGCTGCATCTTTTTATAGTGCAGTCAAGTATGAGTGTGTGCGCAGGCTTGTTTTCAGACATTTTTAGAGCAAAACAGTAGGAAAACTAGGACTATCCTCCAACAAAATGTTTATGATGCTGTAAAATGCTTTTGATGAGAAAATCATACCAACAGTAGCCAGTCCATGATCTGAAGCTTAAGCGGTCATGCAGCAAGACAAAAATCTGAAGCACAAGAGCAAGTCCATCACTGAACGGCTGAAAAGAAGGTTTTAGTTTTGGACGTGAACCCCACTGATATGCTGAGGCAGAACCTTAAACTGGCGGTTCATGCTCAAAAGATTTAAAAAGAAAGTGACCACGATGCAGAATAGAACACCACCTTCTCCACATCTCATTCAAATAGTTAAAAGTGGGACAACTTCTCATGAAAAGAGATCAATTTCAATGTATCATGTTCAGTGAAGGAAGTTAAGTTATACAAGTCTGTGCCTAAGTCAGCCCTGCAGTGATGAAACTATTGCCATTGAGAATCAAGTCATGTAGGGGTACAGTCTGACATTGTCCACAGAGAGCTGTAGAGCATGCCGAGCCCCGATGGCTTTGTGGCAGACGATACAACACGCACCCAAAGCGCCAGACGAAGGTCGCTGCGTCGGCATTCCAGCGTTTAAGAAAAAGGATGGAAAGACAAATGTCTCGTTTATCACAAAGCATAAAAACATCCCTTTATGATTAATGCACAGATTATCTTGATCTGATTGGAGCACTGTAGGAGGAAAAAAATGAGTCTTGGTGTAAATACATGAGGGCATGGAAAACAAATTCTTTGATTTTGTTTGCAACGACTTCCTTTCACTTCTGTGACGGATGATGCTGCCCTGCTTTCCTGAACCATCCTCTTCTGGCATGCTTGTTTTTTGTCAAAATGCCGCTGAACATCCATAATTACATTCCCCATTTTGTCGGCCCCTCAATCCAACCATACATCACCATTATGACAATTTCATTAATTTCCCTTTTTCTTGAATGCGTCACATAACCACAGTCAGAGAGCAAGAAAGCTCTTCACTGGCCAGACAGGGCTAATCACTCAAACCTGTTTGTTTTGAGATGTTTCTGGGCGAGGAAAGTGGGACGGCCTGCACTGGATCAGTGTGTGTTTGCACTCACGTTTGATGTTGTGTCTACAGGGAATGTTACTTTGCCTTTGTTCGCTCGCCTGTGTGCCCTTGGTATTTAAAGAGGCCTCCCACAGTGAGATAGTGAACTTTTAAAGCAGGAATCATGGCGTGGGTAATTATTGAAAGCCTTAGGAGATCAAGGGATTAGAAAGAAGAGAGAAATGATAAAACAAGAAAGGCATTCATGACCAAACTGTGAGGGACACTGATGGGGCATGGAGGACAAAATCAGAAAAATAGTTAGGTGCACTGTGTCACATGCACTGGATTTACTCTGTTACACTAATTTTCCAAACTCCTCTATGTATACAAACTCTTCTATGTATGCATTCCCAGAACAGTGTAGTGAAAAACCGTGATGTTGTGATGTGGTAAAAAAATACCTAAAAATGCCCATTTTTATAGTATAAACCCTAAATATGCCCCCAAATATGCTCCCAAAACACTTTATTTTAAACACCGCTTAATACATTACCCTTAAAGAAAAAGTACTATACAGTTTACCCTGAACTCCTTCTGTGCTAGAATATAAAATACAAATGTTACCCCTGTATAGACTGTACTGTAATTCATGCACGGGCATTTTCTTCGGTATGTGCTGTCATTTTCTTAGGTATAAGCAGGGTAAAGACAGTAATAAATTCATTTAATTTACAGTAATAAAGATACAGGGCTTCAAGAAGAACAAAACAAAAAAACACACGGAACACTCGAGATGTTCCATGGGGGAAATTCTGGACTGCAGCAAGGAGAAATAACTAACATTCTCGGACTGGCTACTTTCAAACTTCCCGCCTTTGAGTACAGCAGTATTTCACCATCCCAAGACACGTTTTCTTTGTGTTCTCTGGACAGTACCAAGACATTTATACAGTTATATTTTATATTGAAATGTAGCTGAATTTATGTTAATATTTATGTTACAAAAATAGTAAATAATATTTTTCTCAATAACTTGCACTAAAATGCATGAAAAATTATATATTGCCACGAAACAGCTGTGACGTCCTGGTCTCGTCCGCCACTCCCCTCGTCCTGATGCTGGGTTGTTTATGCTTGGGTATGGTGCTTAGCAGGCCCGGACGTCACAAAGGCAAAAAAATGCAGAGGATATCTGCAGTTTCTGTGCTAGTGCAGGGGTTTCGGCGAAAAATTATTAGTTCGGTTCTCAGAAAAAATCTGCGATGGACTGAAACCACGCCTGCTGATCCACGTAAAAGTGGGGGTTTAACTGTATACCATGAAACACCTCATGTCTCACTCATAGCTCACTGAAACTTTCTGAAGAACTATATCAAAATAATGGATTCAGTGAAGCTGTGGCCCTTTCGTTAAATTCGGCCTATAACTAGCAATAACTGAGGATAACTGGACTCTCTGGGTGGATAGGTTGTCTCTCCCTCTCTCCCCATCTCATTAACAAATGCTGTTTCTAATGTAATGCATTCGGCAGCTAGTGTTTTCCTCCCAGTGTGTTGATAGGAGGATTATTAAGGAGAAAAAAAAGTAGGAACTCAAGTCAGTTCAAGTAGGTGTTTGTCATTTGAACCATCTACACAGCACAAACTAAAACCAAGCAATGTTCCTCCAGGACCCTGGCACAACACTACAAAAATATGAAACAACTCAGACAAGTGTGGACAAGGCAGGACTACACAGAGTGCAAAGGAAGAAAAGGGTGCAAGACTTTAAAAAATAAAATAAAATTGCAACCAGTGCCGCTGACAAAAGCAGTAACCACACTAATGTGAAGAAATACAGCATTGTGACAGATCTTGTATTCTAGCCGCAGAGTTTTTAAGTGCACAAAAGGCAAAAATTGAGGTACATAGCAACAAATAATCGTGCAAAAATAACATCAATAATAGAAACAGGATCTTCCAGATTTACCCTGTACAATAAGTTATTGCAGTGTGTTTGCTAAAGGTAGTGGTGGTATGATTCTTATTAATGGGGGAACCGTGTAAGTGTGCCTGTGTGTGTGTTTGTGTTCAGGAGAAGGAGCAGTTTAGTTCAGCAATGTGTTTGTGTGAAGTGCAGTTTCTGATTTAGAAAAGTTATGGCACGAGGAAAGAAACTGTTCCCCATCTAGGCAGTGAAAGGCCATATGCCAAAGAACCTTTTGCCAGATGGCAAGAGGAACAAGAGAGTGTGGGATGGGTGAGTAGGGTCATCAACAATGCTGGTGGCTTTGCGGGTGCAGCATGTGGTGTATATGTTAATGACAGAGGGAGGAGAGAGACCCCGAAGAGATTTTCAGCTGTGTTGTGGTCCAAAGTGGACCAAGACATAATGTAGCATGCTCAGAGTGGTGGTGCTGCAAATCCCAACGTCCAGGATCCTTTTGCAGAGAGAGCTATTCAGGGGGTTCCAATTTTCAGCTTATAGGTCTCTCCCTGTTCAGAAGGATGGATCCTGGCCTTGAATGAATGGAAATATTTGTAAAGATGGCAGCCAAGTGGACCGACGTTCCTTTAAGGACCTGAATGTAAATGTAATTCACTAAACTGCAGCAGTGCTAGAAATACTTTAACTTTTCATCAATTGCAGGAGCTAGTGCAAAGACTACGTTCATAAAAAAATAAATAAATAAAATGTGGGGGTTGAATGAAATCCAAACAAAAACTCTTCCAATGGCCAAATTGCAGTCATCACAACTACTGTTTTTACACTGTCAGGTAGGGAAAACAAACAAAAAGTGTAATTACAGCCCATGAATCTTGGTTCAGATCACACGCAAGCCGCACCCACAGAACATAATGCCAAAGTTATCTGTTGCCTTCTACGGCCTTTTCATAGGCTGGCACAAAATGTTAGGCTGTTGAAACATTTCATTTTATTTATCCTGTTCACTTAAATAGAATTTTACAGGTAGCAGCAGCACCTCTTGGTGCAACTCCAGGTAATATGTTCCAGTGTAGAGCAAAATGACAGTAAAGAATTATAAGAGTTAAGCTGAAACCTGACCACGTATGTGAGTGCAGTGTACGTCAACAGAAAGTCAAGCGTCATCTCCTGGTTTGGTTTGGGTTGAAGAGGCCTCTTAATACATATGCCATACCAACGGCCTAGGTTTTCTTAACATGAATGAGTCCTTGAGCTCCTTTTCAGACGCCTTACTAGTTTGGCTTGCAAACACTTTACAGAAATGTCTACTTGGACTCCAGTAAATATTCAACAAACAGCTGAAATTTGTTTGACAGCAGAATAATTATTTTCTTTCTTGGGAAAATTCAAATGAATATATCAGGCTTGTTTGATGTGGGCTCAAGGCAGAATGAGATGATTGGGCTATTATTGTAGATATTTTTGCTCAGCGGACTATCCTCGATCCAGAAGTGACACTGAGATCTCAGCAACACGGCCGCTACCCTAATACTAGAACAACACACACTAACACTGTGCTGGTAACAATACAGCATGCTCTTAAAATGCTCTCAGTTCATTCAGCTTAAATCGTTCACTTCTCACCTCTCCACCTTACCACTGTTGTGCCCCAGGGATCTGTCCCAGGGCCCCTTCTCTTCATTACCTACCCTCTTCCTCTTGGACATATCATTTGTGAATATAATATTCATTTTCACTGTTATGCAGATGACATTATTTGTCCACTAAACCTGATTCCACCCTTCCTCCATCCTCCCTTACCCTCTGTTTAGCTGAACTTTAAATCATGGTTCTCTTCAAATTTTCCTAAACCTAACAGTAATAAATCAGCGTTTCTTCTGGCAGACTAAATCTACACCAGAGGTTCCCAAACTGTGACCCCCTATCTTTTGTGAGAATGTATTGTGCCAAACTTCATAACGTAACCTAGCAACAGTGCTGTCACTCGATCTAGCAACAAGTTACCGGTCAATTTCGCATTGAACTGTCGATAACTTAAAATGGACAAGTGGGGCGGAGGTGTCACTGTTTCAGAGGGGAGGCCCACATTGATGAAGTTTGGGAACCCATGATCTACACTATCCAAAACCGATTTTTTTCTATTACTATTGACAACTCTTTGGTTTCCCCCCGCCCCACATGTGAAAATTCTGGGTGTCGACAGCACTTTATCTTTTAAACCACGCATCAATAATGTCACTCGGTCTGCATACTTCCATCTACGCAACATTAATCATCTCCGTCCTTCTCTCACCCCACATGCCACTGCCATTCTTGTCCATAGCCTTGTTACTTCCTGGATCGATTACTGCAATTCACTTTTATTTGACCTGACTCAAAAAGCTCCAACTTGTCCAGAACTGTAATGCTCGCATTATCACCAGGACCCCTTCCAGCTACCACAGCACTCCTGTTCTGCAGCAGCTTCACTGGCTCTCGGTTAAACACTGCATCAGTTTCAAAATTCTTGCTACCATGGGAAGCAGGGCTCTCAGGTGCTCTGCTCCTCAGCTTTGGAATTCTCTACCTCCTGACATAAAAAATATCACTTCTTTTCCTCTTTTTAAATCTAGACTGCAAATACCAGCTGAGACGCAGAGCTACCCACAAGCACAAAAAAACCAACAAACTTTCAAAATAAAAGGATTAAAAAGGATTGTCAGCATTAAGTAAATAAGGCATCAACGCGATAATAACATGTTAACGTGCCCAGGCCTGATATAAATATAAACCTATGTAAATATATGTATGTCTGTACACATTGAATAGTAGCAGGCATTGACAAAACTGTAACAACAGTAATAGTAAAAAACAGTAACAATTAATCAGACAAATATCACATTGTTTACAGCAATATTTCAGCATATTTTGTCCTCTCAGATAGCTACAACACTTAAAAATTAAGAAAAAATTCAAAAAGCATTCTATTTGAGAAACTAAGACATATGGTTATTACACAAAATATGACTAATCACAGTTATTAATTTTAATAATTTGGCACCACATTTTTATATTCATTTATGTAAATTCTCAACAACTAATATAACACTTTTTTGTAAACACCTCTAAGTATGGCCTTTAATTTTCATGAGTCAAGCAATCCTACTTGCAAATTTGTTTGAGTGGTTTAGTGATATATGTATATATACATATATATATATATATATACATATATATATATATATATATATTTTTTTTTTTCTCAGTTGCTTCTTAAACAGGTGCACATCCTTTGAAACCCACAGCGTTAAATTGTCACTTTACAGTGGAAGGACAGACAGAAGCACCTGTGAATTCCTGCAGATCAGAAGCATGAATGTACCTTGATTTTTTTCCTTTTTCCCCATTTATTTGAACTTTCCTTTCTTTATGCAAAAAGATTGTTATCTCCTTGGAAATTTCTCCTTTAGTCATTTTAGATGCACATGTGAAATACATGTGTAATGCAACTGAGATGTGTTTGTGTTGTCGCTTGTGTTAAAATGGGTCTTTTTGCAGAAGAGCATATTGTCAATGAGATCTTTGGGAACAGCTCACTTTGCAAGGACTGTTATGACCAGGGATATGAGATGGAATTTAGTGACCCCCGACCGGACACAGGAAAAAGACAATAATATAGTACAAATACCGTGTTAAAGTGTATATACAAAACAAAACTACTGGTGACTATGTATACAAGAACAATAAGTACACAAAAGTGGACTAAAGGGTAGACAACCACTGATGCATTTCATATTTAGTGTTGGAGGCTTCTGTGTAATTTTGCATTAAATAAACAGCTCTGGAAAAATAAGAGAGCAGTGCAGTTTATTTTTAAATCAGCATCTCTATGAGTATGACAACCATTCCACGCCAGCGTCTGTTAAATTCCTACACAAGCACCTCATTCTGCTTTATGAGGTAATGATTAGGTGTCCCCTGAATCAAATCTTATTTAATGAGGAAGAGTATAAAGAAACACTGCTGTAATCAACACTCTCCTCTTGCAATGTGACCAGTTATATGACAAAACACTACTAGATGTACGTCAAAAGGTAATTATTGCCATTTTGTTTAAGCGTGAACAAGAGATTTGATTTGATTTCTTTTAATTATTCAAGTCCTGTAAAGACAGCATTATTTCTTTAATTTTGATGTATTGTCATTCCTTTTAAAATTATGCTTTAAAGAACAATATTTTTATTTGGTAATGGGAGAAAATGGAGCAATGTTGTCAACAGTTCTTAAAAACGCAAAGCTGTTCAGTTCAATACTTGCACCTATTAAAGATAAAACCTGAGAAAATGAACATTTTTGCAGTGGTCTCTTATTTTTGGCCAGAGCTGTATGTGTTCTGCTTTTTTCAGATGCTGGGAAACTAATTATTTGCATTTAATAACCGTATTGATTGCAAATTAAATGGATGAAGGCGTGGCGATTGTCACTGAAGAAAAATGATGCACTTCAACTTTTTCATGTTGGCACATTAGCAAACAAGAGTCTGAGTTAGTATGTTGGACTTTCTCAGCACACTGTGCCAACATAGTGTTACAAGAAGGTGATGAACTTCTCTATCGCTCCATCTTTCCTTGCTCCCCCCCTTTCTCTCTCTCTCACACTCACCCACACCCACACACACACACACTGTCTCACACACCCCCAGGCTCTCTTGCAGAGAGTGCTCAAGGTCATCACAACAGCATCGTAGTTTATGTTCAGCTCATTGGCCTCAAGCCGCAACAAAAAAAATGCTCTTCGGTTTTGGGGGTCGTGGATTCGTGGGGTTTACAAGATTGTTATTTGGACCTTTTGCGAGTGTTTCGCAAGATAAAGGTCGTGGGAAAGAGATTAGAGCCTGACCAGGAAAGACTTAAGACAGCCTTGGCCAAGGGAGAACGTTATTACCCAGAATTCAATGCTGTCGCAGTCTTATTCCTGTCTTCTTGGTATCAGATGAAAACTAAATTATGGGTTTGGCACAATACCGCCAGCCATTGAACGTCGCCTGTCAAGCTGTCAAAGATTGTCAGATAGCATGTACTCTTCATCAGCCTTACATATTACTTTGCTCCATGAAAATATTTAGCACCTGGTTACCGTGTTAAAACCGTTTTTATAACTCTCCTACAAAGGGTAAAAAATAATCCATAGAACTCAGAGCTTCATCTAGTTTCTAATAAACTGGTGTCTTATCGAAGAGTGTCTTTGTCTGATTTAAGGCACCGTGATGGTAAATATCTATCTATCTATCTATCTATCTATCTATCTATCTATCTATCTATCTATCTATATCTATATATATCTATATATATCTATATATATATATATATATATATATATGTATCAGGGCATTAATGACTTTAGATGTTTTCAGGTCGACTTATATGTCGAGGTCGAGTCAACTCGTCGTTTGATGACATCATCACACAAACAGCGGAGGAAAACAGGTGTCCAACAATGACCAACTTTTATTAAAGTTCTCTGTCACATTAACAGTCAACATGACAATTAAACAAAACAAAGGCTGATACCTTGAATGTTCTGGTAAATTTAAGTGAACAACAGAAAGTGGTAACAGTTTAAGCCGCAGCGCCACTCAGCGTCCTCCGGACGACTCCCTGCTAGCGTTAGCCATGTTAGCTAGCCAGTGCCAGCGCCGGGGGGGGGGGGCATTCAAAGCCATTGCTGCCCCTAGCAAGTCGCTCATATGCAGGGGCAGACTGGCAATCTGTGCGTTCTGGAAAAGTCCAGAACGGCTGTCCTTGCACGGCCATCGGCCCGAGATCAGCCAGCCAGCTTTTTTTTATTATTTCTTTTCACACGTGTAATTTGATATGGGCAGCATCCCCAGCATCCCCCACGGCCCTGGTTAGGATAAGCAGCTTGGACAATGAATAAATGAATTCATTAATTCTTTGCACTTCAGCTTCGGTGTTCTGTCAGAACCTATTTTCAAACCGTGGGCTCAGACCTGTGGTAGAGAAGTCACTGGGCTCTCCCCTCTTGTTACACTGATTACACATCATTTGTCTGAAATGAAACCCTGAAATAGTTCAACACTGCCAACCTTTTTAATTATATTTAAACGTACCTATGCTGAAAGACCCTAACTGTGGTTTTAATCATTAATTCTCATTTTCATCACCTTTAAAATTATTTATAAAGTTCTAGATCTATCACTGAAGATCTACTTAATCTTTAACATCTTTGGCCTTTTCTCTTGAGCCAAAAAGTGAAAGAGCCCTTTTTGACTATTTTTGGGCTTACAAAAGGGATTTAAAGAAAAAAAAATCCACAGCATGGCTGAAAAGACTGAAATAAAAGGTAATAAAACACAATGGATATACACAACTGAATTAAGTGGAAGTAAATGTACTACTTTGTTCTCAGTGTGAAGCGCCTTTTGAAAAATTGCTGCCTGCAGTAATAAGTATAGCATATGCACTAGGAGCCCTGTCATGGTTCCCAAACTTCAAAACAAACACACACACACACACACACAAGCATGGTGTACACAACAGCTCACCAAAGAGCCCCCAGTGTCAACAACCTCTCAGTACGTGCGGCGTGGAGAGTGATCGGGCCACTTCAGCCGCAGTTTCAATTACCTACAGTGCGCTTAGCTTGCGTGGTCACGAACGGAGCATGGGTGCCCTGTGCTGGACTCTGACAGGAGAGGGTGAAAAGCGTCTGCTGAGAACATATGACATCCACTGCGAATGTAATGGGAATACAAGCAAGACAGAAACAAATATCACAGAAATTGCTCCGGGACCATGACCAAAGCAAAAGAAAATAAAGTATTTAATGATCTCTCCACAAGTGTTTTATCAAATCTTCTCCAGTTCCTTATGTAATGTAACTCACTCATGACAACAGCAAAGTCACGTAAGCAGTGCCTAGGATGTGCCACCTTGTATGCCTGATGTGAAACTAGAGTACAGATTTATCACAGAGTGGTAATAAACAGGATCCTGGGATCCCAGCTGCCAGTGTTGAGTTGACTGGATTGTCCGTCTACCTTTAAAAGTGTGTAATAAACAGACAAATATGTGGCACGGTGCCTCCACTGTGGAAATACTATACTCACCACTTTGCAGTATACTATGTCCTTCCCCAAAATACGGCAGTACATTGTGACCCAGTCCATGTTATTATTCTTCTTATTATTATTCAAGCCTCTCATCAACTTAAAATACAACCTTTTGTTTATATTTATATAATTATATAATTTGATCGTTTTAATTGTTTGCTATGGAGTCGATTGTTTTGTCAGTCACAATTGTGAATACCAGCGTAGTATAGAGACGGCCAGACATATGCATGAGTGCAAGTGCAGCAAAAATGTGCCTTGATTAACTTTTTGTTAATAGTGAAAAACAGCAGTATTTTAAAATGAAATATTCTGAAGTTCACCAGTATACGATCAATATCAGAATCATCACCAACTTGAGAACTACAAAGTAAGTAAATACATAAATAACACTTAAAATGTGGTAATATTTTTTTTATCTATTCTTAGTTACAAGTTATCAGGACGGAAAAAAAACTTTTGACTGTCATGCTCACAAAGAGGACCTAAATGTAAATGAAATGAACAGCCAGCTGAGGTTCATTACACATTAAATCAAATAACTAATTTGACTTTAATCATTAGTTATATTCACTTAACAGTAAAACAATTCCTCTAGACATCTCTGCTCAAACCATATCACATAAAATATATCATTACACATGAGGTACCTCCAGGGGCATATCACATGGGGGGGGGTTTCAACACCCCCACTTTTGCTGAAAGGCGATTCCATCCCCCCCACAGTCGGCACGCAGATGTATTCTCCAAGGGAACGAGGCACAGTCTGCTATGTCCCTTTTTGAGACCTGGAAAATGCGTCCGGCCGGGTTTTAGAACTGTCATGGATTTTGAGCATTAGTCATGGCATGGGCATCTCTCAATAATTAGTTACTGTCCCACACTGTTCACTTCCACTCGCGCTGTGGATCCGAGAGATAAATGGGGGGGGGGGGTATACAAATGTGTCAACGACAGCACGGGTATCTTTCTGTAAATCGTTAGTGAATTTACAAGCGTTTAGGCATTTTGTACTGCTGATATCGAGTGAACAGTGTAGGACAGTAACTGGTTAATAAGCATGTAGGACAGTAACTAGTTAATGAGAGATAACCATGACATGATGAATGTTTAGGCAGCTCAAAATCCCCGACAATTCTAAAACCCTGGCTGGGTTTTAGAGGTCTCTAGGTCTCAAAAAGAGGACGTGTCCGGGGAAAAGAGGACGTCTGGTCACTCTAGCCAACACTCAACAGGTAGAATGAAGTGATGTCAGACAGTGCATCACGCTAAATTAGTGAAGCTAAATTCATTGTCTGTCACAACACCCCATCCCACCACTTTTGGAAAGCTTGATACGCCCCTGGGTATCTCCCTCTTAGTCCATCAAACCTCACTACCGAATATATGAAACTACAGTTACTTCCCTACTTTCGTTTTACACAAAAAATGAATACGAGGTAAGCCTCACAATCTGACACTTGAAACATACCGCTCTGACTGTTTTTTTTTTTTTATGGAACACAGGGGCTGTAGAGGTTGAATTTCTTTGGTATGGTGCCTTTTTTTCTTCGAATACAAAGGCTTTGTTAGAGATTCATTTTGCAAACCTCCACTTCTGTAGTGAAACCTGGCTAGCAATGAAACTTTTCCCCTCTGTCATTCAACAACAGCAGCATCCCAGAAACGTGGGCACTTGAATAATCAGGTAACGGCCAAAATCTGAAAGTGTGGCCTCAGCATGATAACCGCCCTGCTGCACTGTAAAATTGTTCAGGGATGCTTTGAGGAACATGACAAAGATAATCAAGACTATCTCAAGACAAGCTGTAACTGACCTCACCCCAAGTACGTATGTAAACTTATCTCCTATTACAAAACTGCACTCTTACTCAAGGTCCTAGCTATTTACTAGCTCCGAAAAATTATGAAAGAGACAGCAGGGGTTGGATCCCTTTCAAACAATCTTCTGGTTAATGTTTGAAACTCGTTAGATAAAAGGTGCTAATTACATGGACACAGAGACTTGAAGTAAACTGGGATGCCACTGCTACCATCCTATGACTCTCCTATGACACAATCACCCGAGTTTATTAAGGGAGGAGTGGGGACTTTGCCAGTGTCTCAGGGCAGTTTCATGTCTGCAGCACGCCTTGGCTCCATCTATTTTTAGCTGAGTCTGATCGAGTCAGTCTAAATTTGACCGAGCATCCAATCCATGCAACTTACAGGACAAGGATCTGCTAATTACATCTTGGTGCCCAAGACCACGGCACACCTTCAGAGGTCTTATGGAGTCTGGTAGCATGAGGAGCACCTACATATTTAATGTGATTAAAACATTTTGAGTTTTACCAAGCACGTGGTCCATTAGACCCAGGTCAAACAATTTCATACATGACCTGTGGACAGAATTCATCTGAAACTGTCAAAACAGGCTCAGCACACCAGGCACAGAGCATGTGTTTCTGCAGACAGTATTTTCTTCTCTTCTTTTTCATCCCAGAGGCAGGTATTTTGGCAGACCTGACCTTGAGGAGTCCCAGTCAGCCATTTGCAACATTGTTATTGTTTCCAAGTCTGAAGTGTCAGCCCGAGAAAGCGATTTTTGACAGTGATGAATCTGATATGGACTGCAGTGGAGATCCAGCTAACCTGTCTGCCAGAATTCTGTTTTCTAAAAACAATGTGAAGGAATACGAGGCCTTCAAAGAAGACGGCATCAGTTTTCTCAGTTTTCATGTGGCCTTTTTATGTGGGCCTTCAGCCTTCTTCTACTTTTCTGTCGAGTCTAAATCCAACTTGCCTCTCACTCTGAACTGAGTGATGTGGGAGCCTGGGAAATATTAATCTCCCCACTCGAATTGCACTTGAAACTGCAGTTACAAGTGGGAAACCTGTGATTCAAGATGAAACGTGAGTTAACGAGATATGACGTATAATTTGAAGTTGTCACCACAAGTAAACTCAAAAGTTTGCAGTGAAAAATATGCCTGATGCACTTGTGTGTGGTTTTACTACAGTTAAAAAAATAGGATACATACTCCCCAGAAAAACATGCTTTCTTGTTCTCTAACAGTTGAATCAAAGAGTGTTTTAGTAACTTGAAAGTAATTCTCCAAATGTTTAAAAGGAAGCAGTTATACTGATGGGGTATGCATTGTCCCCTTTTAATACAAAATATTTTCATTAAGAATAAGTTATCCTGATTCGCAAGAAGAGGCTCTGATGTGAAGGCCATTGCCAAACTCAGGGATGGAGGTAACAAATTAAAATTTTTGTTGCTGTAACAAAGTTGATTTTGTGTACTTGAACTTTTTGAGTATACATTTTAAATAGGATCCATTACAAAGTGGCCTAAAAAATTCTCCATGAACTATGTGCCAGTAGCTGATGCCATTTTTCAGGCAATCAAGATAAAATGCCATGGGACTGAACTGGAGTAAAAAAGAAAATGGTCCAATTTAACTTCAAGTGCAAGAAAGGCAACAACTTTTTGTGCAGTGTGAGTTTTCTTTTCGCATAAATGTGGAGATACAAAAACCGGGCATGCAGGTAAGGTAAGTTGCGACCACTGAATTTTACAGTTATCTGTGATAGCAACCAGGTGCCTTGCTGATGCTGCCACGGGGTGTTGGAAGAAAATCGTTACTGTTTTGTGTTCGTGTTAACCTGATCTATTAAACATGAGTTCACTAGTTTTCCTTACTTCAGCTTAACATTCTTGCCAGAGAAACTCTGGCTTGCAACTCTGGCTCAGTTAATGCTATGTTTAGATGAAGTCAGACCTTATTGTGCTGTGTAGTATTCTGATCTGGAAAAAAACTTTAAATAACATGTAATATATATATATATATTCTTGTTCTGTCTGCATTGCCTGAGGAAGGTTCTAGAGGACTATCTATTACTGTTACTTCTATGGATTTTTACACAGGGAATATTACCTTTACTTTTATTTCACCATAGTCACAGTGCTTTCACTTGAGTGAAATAGCGTAGAACTTTTAACACCTCTGTCCAAATTTCCAAAAATAGCCTATGGTAATGTCTTTCCAATTGTGTTATACTGGCTAAAAGTTTTAAATTGTAAAGATTATTCTGTACAATTCAAGCCCTTGGTGCCTGAACGAGGGAAACTGCATATCGTATGAGGAACACCATCTCTGTTGCTTTACATGAGCTTGACATTGTGCTTAGCTATGCTTGTGAATGAATCCAGATGTCCATTATTATAGTTATGGTGTGTACCCATGAATCAGCAAACACTAAAATACAATTTACAATTCATATTTCTTTCCTTGCAATTCGTTTATTTTTTTATTTTCCTATCTGAAATAAATTCATTTTTACCACCCACAGTTCCAATGTGTTGTCCTGTTCTCTTTTTTTTCTGGGAAATATCACATTATACAACTTGTGAATGGAAGCATTCCGTGCATTTGTATATTTTTATGTCAGACCTGTTGCAGTAAATTAGCCAAAAATACAGTCAGAGTGGCAGGTCCACAATGGTGTGCAAACATTTGCTCGAGCAGAGTAACTAAACTGAAATGTGTCCCTGTGCTCTAGTCTGCTCGCTGATTAGCTCATGATCTGTTAGTTTTCAGCTTTACTTTTGACTTGCTTGTCTTATTAAGAAGAGTACATTCAAAGATGAAATTAAACATTTTTCTGTCTCTGTAAAGGATCTAAAGTCACCAAAAGGAAAGCTACTCCTCTAAATGCCAGTCACAAAATCTCACAAGCCAGAGAACAGGAGTGTGCCCTTCAGAATGTGAGGAATAAAGAGAGAAAATCCGAAACTCCTTTGGCGAGAGAACACTCTAGTCATGTCGTGCATGAGGCAACATTTATGCAATGTCTGGAATGAATGAAACGTGACTTTGTAGATGTTTTCCTAAAGATGTCCCCCCCCCCCCCACACACACACACACACAGTTTTGGAAAAACCTACCACTGATATGTCAAATCTAAACTCACTCAGAGTAGCTATAAATGAACAACTTTTTTATTTTAGTCTTTTAACACCAGCACTGGTCTCTGTAAACCAGGCTTATGAGTGATGTAGGCATATAGAATGATGTACACTTTGTAGCTTGCTTCATAAAGGTGATGGCAACATATGCATGGAATAAAAAATGATACATGAGTTGTTTTTTTTTTTTCTTTTTGGGGCAAATGTCAGCAGACACAGGCCTTTTTCAAATTTATTTTAAATAATATAAGAATGAAAACTGCAATGCATTGGAGCAAGACAGGAATGTAGTTCAATTCCATTTAAATCTATTTGTATAAAGCTTTATTATTACATTGCTGTAATACAGCTTTATAGAATGTAACACCCCCCACACACATACCACCATAAGCAGAAGCAAGAAAAGACTGAAAGGGTCTGAGACTCAGAAAAAGAATATTTACAAGTAAGATTAAACAGACACAAACAGACCAAGCTCAGGAAGATAACCCAGGGAGGAAATGTACAGTCTGCCAGAGATCAGGTGGATGACATATACAGGATTGTATCAGACATATAAACTATGTGATGAGAGTATGGCTGTTAAGAAGCTCGATACGAGCCTAAGGTAGTTTTAAAACATCAAGAAATCCAGTTAGGGCTTTATGCAGGGGCTGGCAGGCCTGAAGCCAATTATGGTTACATGTCAGGGCAGATGTTTGAGAGGAATGTGATGGTAGACTATTCATTAAAATCTCTGGAGCATCCAGGTGAGTCTTTTCATTACAGCAAAAGGGTGAAAGGCATATGTAAATGGCTCTGTGTGGTCTGCCCTCATGAATCAAATCAGTCTCATTAATTAATCAACCTTATTAGTATAATCAAATCACAAATATCACAGTTTTTCATTTCTAACAAAACAGGTAATATCATCGATTTGAGTTCTGAAGGTTGTTTAACAAATCTTTTGACATATATTTTGGCATTAAGAATAAATCAATTTGGTGAAAATAAATGAAATTTTATTAACACACTCTACTCTAAAACACAAAACAATCAAATGAACATCAGCATGTTTACAGTACCAGTTTACATGAAAACGTGACAGAGTGACTGAGCATGCATTGTACAAGCTTGTTTGTGTGTGTGCTTGAATGAGAGAGAGAAAGAGAGAGAGTTTAAGTTGAGTTTTAAAAAATAAACTTTATTACGTCAGTCAGGGATCACAACAGGGTACAAAGCATCAAACAAAAGTAGCAGATCAGCTCCATGGACAGGGAAAGACCAGCTCGCCCCCCACCACAGAGCAAAAGGCACCATTAAAACACCATTCAGAAATAAAAGTCTCCAAGTCATGCATCACAGTGTA
>JBBPCX010070005.1:0-10945 GCA_037974365.1 Hydrocynus forskahlii | reverse complement strand
ACACACACACACACACACACACACACACACACACACACACACACACACATATACACACACACACACACACACACACAAAGTACTGAATTTTTTTCAACAATTACAACAATGAAGTACAACAAATAGTAACAAGTGCTGTAACACAAACACAAATAAAAAGACACAGAGAACACAAGACTAAGAATTTAATTTTAATATATTAAGTGTATGAATATTGAAATATAAAATGTAAGATGTGCCAAGTGGAATATATAACATAATATCAAATAAATTAAATCCCAGGAAATCCTCAGTTGGCCACTACATCACATTTTAATTAGTTTATGGGCCGTGCAAGAGGCTTAATGGCTCAGGAGGTTATGCGCTGAGGAGGAAGGACAGACATGCAGCTTGACTTAAAGACTCAAAGACTCCAGGATGCGGTCAGGCCTTTACTGTCATTTCTGTCCAGTCTGAGCCGTAGAGCATCTTCGATTCCTGAATCAGCACTTTGGTGAACAAATAAAAGTGCACTGCTTAGGAATATGGACAGAGCTCATGTGACAGAAAAGTTTATTACAAAACATTAGACCTTCATATCGAACTTCAATATTGGCTTTTGCATCATTTATGCTAAGCTTTTAATAATATTGGTTTTTTAATAGTTTATGTGTTCGTGAGCCAGTTGTTGGAACAAGAACAATGATGGAATGAGAAAATCAATGTATTTTAGGCGAGTCAACCAATCTGGCAACAAAGAATTTCCAAAGCCACAAACAGACATGAAAAGAAAACAATAAGAGACAACTTTTCCATTTTTCTGCTCACTGTTGGTGCAGTTCGCGGCAGTGTGTGTGTGTAAAATGCACAGGTACTATTCTTTTCTTTTAGTTACATAAAATTTTATGTAAATTTATGAAAAATTAGAAATGATCAATTTACTAAACAGTGTACATACTTGTCAGCTGGCATTCTCATATTATGTTTTTTTAAAAAGTAGACATGATTTTGTCATAATTGTGGTACTATTGACACATTTAGAGATGTTTGATTAATTTAAAACAACTTATGAAAACATTAAAATTGAAATAGTTGGTTTCCTTCCTGGTCCATATCTTGCATTTGTCTTACATTACGTTTTCCCCCAGGTGTGTCTATGACATTTCTGTTTTAAAATGGATACTCATAATGCCTCACTTGATACTCATAATGCCTCATCCCTGGCCAGCCTAGAGCATATAGGTTTTATCTTTTATAGCTGTAAGTACTGAACTGAACAGCTTTGCCTCCGTTTTTAAGAACTGCTGACAATATGTCCCTAAATCTCCAGATCCAAATATTGTTCTTTAAAGAATCATTTTAAAGGAAATGACAAAACATCAAAATAAGAGAAATGATGCAGTGTTTACAGAAGTTGAATAATTCAAAGAACACAAATCTCTTGGCAGTAATTACCTTTGACAAACTTCTATTAGTGTTTTATCATCCAACTGGTCACATAATAAGATGTGATTCAGGTGATCACTAATCAGTCCCTCATGAAGCAGAATGAGGTCGCTGCGTCCGAAATCGTATACTTCCCTACTATATAGTATGCGGAAAACAGTATGCGAGGCGAGTAGTATGTCCAAATTCATAGTATTTGAAAAGCAGTAGGCGAGAGATACCCGGATGACCTACTGCTTCCGGACGAATTCTGTAGTAGGCATTCGATGGACACTTCACTATCCCATAAGGCAGCGGGAGAGGTGGCGTCATATTCGAGAAATGGCAGAAAACGGACACGCGGCTCTTTTCAAGTGTAAGTACCTTCAGGAAAATGTTGTTCATTGTGGTTAAATTACACTTGTGAGAAAATGCCCTCTGTAAAGGTAAAAAATAATGCATTAACTATAAAATTATATTTTCGCGCTGTTGTGACGACACATGACCTGTGACAACATCAACACAGCGGATGTGTTACGTCCGAATTCCTTTCATACTACCCTCATTCATACTGTATAGAATGTACTGTTTTAACGGAGGAGCAGTACGTTCAAATTCAAATGTAGTACTTACTCAAGTAGTATGTGATTTTGGATGCAGCGGGTGTGTTAGGACAAGGAGCTTTGGGGTTTGCGCCTTAGGTAGACAGTACACTTTCACAGACACATCCCATCCACAAGAGGGCACCGGTTTGCTTCTGGGGTGCCAGGTGAGCTGGCTGGGTCAATAAAAGCCATGAGCAAGAGTTTGGCGGGAAGGATGAACTGTTTTGTGAGAGGGGACAGACTCTTGGCTCCAGGCCTGCAGAGTCCATCACCACTCAGTGTTATCATGGATTTGTTTTAAGCCTCCCTTTTTGGATTTATGTTGGATGCATATTTTATTTTTGTTTGTTTATTTCTTTTGGGGATTTCTCCATTTAATAAACACTGGAGGGGAGTTGGAGAGGCAACTCTGTGTGCGAGTCGGTGTCCCTTTTGGTCAATCATACACATAGCTTTGTACATACTGACTATCACATTATCACACACATTTAGGTTAAGGGCGTTAGGTGGGTATATCTGGCTTCCTAACAGTGTGGGGGCTCATCCAGGATCTGAATGTAGGTTCTAATAACATTAGTTGCGTTTGTTGGTGTTTTGTGTGTGGTAACATTAGATGCAGAGTTTGTGGTTGTTAGATTGATACAGCCAATAGGCATGCACTCTGTGATCTTGTGAGGCCTAATTTGGCTATTTTCACAGGCAGTTCTGGCATTGGTGTGCTACGCACTAGATTTGTTTGCTGCTTTGGAATACAGTACTGAAATTTCTCCATTTCATTCACCATTTACTGTTTGTAGTTTGGTAGGTATTTTGTAGTGAAAATATCTGACTTCAACGCAAAGGAGTTTGTAACACAGGAAGTGACCCATGCACGTTCAGCTTTCAAGGCAAAATCTCTTTGGTTTAGTTTAGTTTTGTGAGGCAGATGTTTCACCAGATGCTAAGAAAAATTAAATCACAAATGTGCTGTTGTTGCGTTTGGATGTTGCTGACTTAGAACCTGAGGCTGCAAAAAGAAAACCGTTAAGTGAAGAGGAAGAGAGTAAGAAGGAAAGAGATTTGGCGAGGAAAGCAAGAGAAATTGAAAGGCTTCAAAAGGACAGGGAGGAGGCTATGGAGTTAGTGAGGATGGAGCTGGAACAAGTTAGGGTCAGACAGCAGGACAACCAGCGTCAGTGTACTCATGAGGCCAGATTTGATCTGAGCAAATATTTTGCTCTAATGCCGCAGTTCTGCACTGATCAGGTAGATGCGTTATTTGATACCTTTGAGCGGATTGCGTGAGAGCGGCAGTGGCCCAGGGAAGAATGGGTGACATTAGTTCGTAGGGAGTAAACCGGAAAGGCCCAGGAGGCCTATATTGCATTCAGCCCATTCATGCTAATGAGGCTGTGAAAAGGGCTGTACTTGGAGCTTATGAGCTTGTTCCAGAAGCCTATCGTCAGCAGTTTAGAGATGAGAAGTTAAAGTCAGGGCAAACATATGGAGATCTGGCTAGGCAACAGGAGCTGGTTTTTGATAAGTGTCTTAGAGCTAGTGAAGTGTACACTTTCCAGGAGCTGAGGCAGTTAATGCTTCTAGAGCAATTAAAGTCCAGTGTTCCATGCCAACTCAAAGTCCATCTTAATGAGCAAATGGTGCAGTCTGCTTCTAAGGCTGCTGAACTGGCAGATAACTGTCTAGAGAAGTCTGGCGATGCTCCGTCCCATCAGGTTGACCAGGAAAGGAGAACTGACCGCCAACATAGAGGGGATTCCCTGGGGTCTGCTGGAGGTCAGCCTATTACTGGACCTGTTAAGAGATCCTTTGGTTCTGACGACATTAGGTGTCGTTATTACAAAAAGTTGGGGCTGGTCTTGCAAAGAAGGGGCGCCTTGATAATGACACTTGTCCTGCCGAGTGAAATGCAGGGGTTGCATGCACACAGAGATAGTGTAGTAACATCAGCTGTAACCGCTTTTTAAGGGGTTTGTTTCTGAGGGCTCTATGTCAGTTGTTGAAAGAGAGCCTGAAGTGACGGGCACCATTTTGAGGGACGCAGGGGCGGCACAGTCTCTGTTGCTTGGGGCAGTTTTAGAACTCCCTGCGAGCTCTTCTTTGAAAACCTGGTCAAGGGTGTTGGTGGAGAGTGTGGATCATTTCCACTCCACAACATCTTTTTAAGGTCCAATTTGGTTACTGGCTCTGTCACTGCTGGCGTAATGCCTTCCTTGCCTGTGAAGGGTGTTACATTCCTATTGGGAAATGACTTAGCTGGGAGTCAGGTTTGTGTGTCCCCTGTTGTTAGTGCTACACCTTGCGTGAGTCCTGAAACTGAAGCACAGTTTCCTGTAGTTTTTCCTGTATGTGCCGTCACTAGGTCGATGTCTATTCAATCATCGGTGGACAAGCTCTCGAGAGAATCTACTAGTAAGTCTGCTAGGTCACCCCTTGACTCATTGGGGACTGGGCCCATGAGTTGTGAGTTCAGTTCTGCTGCCCTTATTGATGCACAGAAAAAACTTTTAAATCTTAGAGAGACTGCAGCTGATTTTAAGGAAAGTAGGGTGACAGCGGAAGGATTTTATCTCCAGAACGATGTTAATGCGAAAATGGAGGCCACCGGAGCGACCAGCCACTGAGGACTGGGCAGTGGTTGAGCAGGTCCCCCTGTTTTTGACATGAAGTTTTGCGCTTGGCCCACGAAGCAGCTATGGCTAGAAATCTTGGAGTGCGAAAAACTCAAGCAAAGGTTATGAGGCATTTTTACTGGCCACACCTGCATAAAGATGTGGTCGGTTTTGTTCATTCTTGTCATGTTTGTCAGGTGTCTGGGAAGCCCAATCAAAAAATTCCTGTTGCATCTCTGAGTCCTCCACCTATTGTCACTGAACCTTCTTCTCGTGTGCTAATTGATTGTTTAGGCCCATTACCTAAAACCAAGAAGACTCATGAGTATTTGTTAACTATTATAGATGTGACAACTCGTTTTCCCGAGGCAGTGCCTCTTCGGAGCACAAAAACTTGGCCTGAGGTGGATGCTTTGCTCAAATTTTTCTCTTGGTTTGGGGTGTCTAAAGAGGTTCTGTCAGATCGTGGCACCAACTTTACGTCTGGGTGCAGACGTAAAGCCAGGGCAAAGTGATTGGAGTTCGCCTGTGGTATTGGTTCCAAAACCTGATCAGTCATGACGGCTGTGCATAAATTATCGCATAGTAAATCAGGTGACACGAACTGATGCTTTTCCTATCCCTCGGCTTGAGGATTGTATTGACCACATAGGTCAAGCTCAATTTGTTTCTAAACTGTATCTACTTAAAGGATACTGGCAGGTCCCATTGTCAGCTCAGGCAAAAGAGATCTCTGTGTTTGTAACACCTGACAGCCTATATGTTTGTAACGTCCTTCCGTTCGGAATGAAGAATGCGCCTGCAACATTTCAGAGGTTGATGGGTAGGGTGACAGCTGGTCTCAGTAATGTAGTTGTATATATTGTTGTGGTCATCCATAGCGATACCTGGGTTGAACACATTGAGCATTTGCGGCAACTATTACAACAGCAGGCAGGGTTGGTAGCCAATCTTGTGAAGTGCGAGGTTGCAAAAGGCCAAGTGACTTATTTGGGTCATGTGATGGGACGAGGGAAGGTGTTGCCTAGACGGGCTAAGTTTCAGGCAATATTAGATCTCCCAGTCCCTAAGTCTCGGCATGAGGTAATGCAGGTATAGGGAATGTGTGGCTTCTATAGACATTTCGTTCCCAATTTTACAACTATAGCTGAGCCTCTGACCAACCTCCTGAGGAAGGGGGTGAAGTTTCTTTGGACCAGTGGGTGTGAGAGTGCTTTTAACCAGATCAAGGCTCTTGTGAACCACTATTGGCATTCCCAGATTTCGGTGTACCTTTTAAACTTGCTGTGGATGCTTGTGATGTGGGTATAGGCGCAGTGTTGTTACAGGTGGATTCTGATGGTTTGGATGAGCCTGTAGCTTACTTTTCAAAGAAGCTGAATAGGCACCAAAGAGCATACTCTACCATTGAGAAAGAGGCACTGGCTCTGGTGTTGGCTGTCCAGAATTTTGAAAGCTACTTGTCTGGTTCCAATGGTGATGTGGTGGTTCATATGGACCACAACCCTCTTATATTCCTTGCAAAATTTAGGACTGCAAATCAGAGAGTTTTCAGGTAGGGCCTGGTGCTCCAACCATATAGCTTGGTAGTCCAGCATGTCGCTCGCAGGAACAATGTAGTGGCTGATGCACTATCCGGATTACAGCCGAAGGATGAGACCTGACTGAAAGGAGTAGAATTAATGGGTACTCCGATTAGTCTTGTGTTTGGCAGCAAGTTATTATTTTTGCTATTGTGGGAAAAAATGAAAAAAAAGTAGTGTAGGGACTCAAACCCACAACCTTCTGATTGTAGGGCAATTCCCTAACCACTAGGCTACCAGCTGCCCCAAGGAAATTATGTCAAGGTACACAATTGGAACTTAAGGCTATTGTTGTAGCTTAATGAAGAAAATGTACATGTACAGTGTGCTCAGGGGATAACACCTAAAACCTAACCAACACTCAGAAACTGTCCAGAGACAAACCCAAACCCTTAACGGATATGTTTCCTCTGCTTTCATATACATTTATAAACCGAATACCTTCAGTGATGAAATCACATTGTTTTTCTGTACAGTAATCTGTTCTAACAAAAATAATGAGTATCATCTTCTGACATGAGATGGAAGCCAAAGTGTTATTCCCCAGTGTCCGAGCAGGAAAGGGCTGTTACTATTGGGAAAATGTTTTGTTTTTGTTTGTTTAGCAGAAAACCGATTCTATTCATAAACAGCATTAGCTGAAGCAGCAAATGTGTTTCCGATAAACAGATTTTCACTAAAAGCTCCCTGACATTTTTCTACTGATGCCTCGGTTAATGCATCTCAATTATAATCCTGTTTAATCAGCCTCCACGTGTGTGTCTGTGTGTGTGTGTGTGTGTGTGTGTGTGTGTGTGTGTGTGTAAGTGAGAGAGGGAAGAAAGGAGAGAGTGAACTTTAGAGTGGACAGGGAGTAAATGCATGTGGGAGTGTGTGTGTGTGTGTGTGTGTACGTGTTAACGTCATGACCTCATGTTTTTACTTAAAGGGCAGTTTTAGATAAACCATTTTTATTTTGGCTCTTGGAGCTAAAGTGTAACTTTTAATTGTCTGTTCCTTTTGGGATACAAATCAAAATGTATTTATCTGGAGCCTTTTTACAACTGATGCTTCCACAGAGCAGCTCTGCAGAATCTGGTTAAGAGTCTCTAGTGGAGACATCACATTCCCCTGTGGACCCAAATACATTTCAAAAACCAAGCAATAACATCAATGAAACAAGAAGAACTCCGTTAATAATTCAATAAATTGTTTTGCAAACAAAAAAAAGGATGTCTTCAGACGGAGGCCCTAAAAGACAACTTGCAGTGAGGAGAACTGCCTTGATAATGTCCTCCCAGTTGGTTGGACACTAAATTCCAGAGTGAGACCAAAATGAATGGGTTTTATATTTTGTATAATTTATATTTATATAATTTATATATATTCATATTTTTGTATTATTTGTATAATGTATTTTAATACCGTACTGTTGTGTTTAATCTATTGTTTTGCTGCTCTTACCTTTGTTCTGTCCACTTTGTGCCGTAACAATGCAAATTTCCCACTTGCGGGACTAGTAAAGGTTTTACTGTATCTTATCTCTTATCTTATGAAGGTTTTGTGCAAAACTGTATCTTATAAATGCTTTGTCATTATCATACAGACAAGTGCGGTCTCATACTGGATCCCAGTCCAGACTGGTCTCATTCTGGCTCCCAGTCCAAACTGGTCTCACTCTGGCTCCCAGTCCAAACTGGTCTCATTCTGGTTCCCAGTCCAGACTGGACTCATTCTGGTTCCCAGTCCAGACTGGTCTCATTCTGGCTCCCAGTCCAGACTGGTCTCATTCTGGCTCCCAGTCCAGACTGGTCTCATTCTGGTTCCCTGCTGGTGGAATGAGCTGCCTAAGACCAGAGCAGCAGAATCTCTCTCCATCTTCAAAAACCTCCTGAAGACTCATCTGTTCAGAGAGCATCACCTCTCTGCACTATTCCTACACAAAGATCTAGCACTTAATACTCTCCTCTGGTTCTCACACTGTCCTGAAACCTGAATGTGTTCTAATATTGTTAATCACTTTGGATAAAAGCATCTGCCAAATGATTGTAATGTAATGTAATGAATACATCAGTAAACATCACACAACACACATCCGGAGTCTGTGAACCTGGAGACCACAGGGTTTGGAATCCACAGCATCACTGCAGAGGAGGGTGGGGCACAACCGTACACAACTTTTAGAAGTGGAATGATTTTCAATATTGTACAATCATTTCTTAAGTAAGAATTTTAAGGATTCTACTCAAAAAATTAAAAGTTACTTTCAAGATAGAAAATAAGTCTTTGGTGTGACTCTTAATGGGGCTTTAGCTTAAATCCACAAATTGTCTTACTTACTGTGCCACCATAAATGTTCCAAAATCTTTTTACATTGAGATCTGTTATAAATCAGGAATGTTTTTGCATTTCTTATAAAGGTTTCAGTTTGGAGATACAACATTTCGTTCCAGCAGTGTGCTAAAACTAAGGAAAATATCCATGTTGGATTATACCCTGCGTTAGGCTGTGGTCTCCCAGCTACAGCGCTACAGTTTAGCAGCACTAGCAATATATTCCACAGGCTTAATGCAAAGAGAACATCAAGGAACAAAAACAAAGTACACCAGAGATGCTGACACCACAACTCTTAATTCCCCTCTATAATTATACTGTAATGCAACATTGATGAACCCGCAGTGTGCTAGCCTCTTTACAAACTACACAGCAGCAGAGATCACTTCTTTAATTTTATGGTGTATATTGATCAGTTGAGAACATTGCTTACTGATTACTCAAGCAAATACAAAGAGGTACAAAATCTAAATTACAATCTTTGCGATTTTGACCTCAAACAGGAAAAAACTTCCACATGATGCCTGGGTCCATTACAAAGGGTGGTGCCGAAGGAGGGAGGCGGTAAATCACGCCTCATTTGGCGACTAACTCATCTTTCCTTCCACTAATGCAGGACTAGTTCCACTAACACTCCACTAACACAGCAACACTCCACCACACACTCCACACTCTAACCCTATTAGCTCAATAGAGCTGTATCTTCTGTACATTTAGTTAGACCACAGGATACTTTTTAGGCTCTACTGTTGTGTTTTACAGCCTTTATTGCATTGTTTTGCTGCTCTTACCTTTGTTCTATCCACTTTCTGCCTTAACAATGCAAATTTCCTATTGTGGGACTAATAAAGGTTTATATTATCTTTAAAATATTATTACATTCTGTTGCGGCTGTATTTTATTAAGCTGCGTTGACTTCATGTAACCTCTATCTTTATCTATTTTTATTTCAAAATATATGTCATGAAAAGGTACAAGTATACCTTTCATAAAGTTAATTATCAAAGATAGAAAAATATATTTTCTATTTTTTTATTTTTTTGGAATAAAACTTCATTGTTTGAATTTCAAAACACAACCTTCACTCCCCAGTCCGCGCGTCTCAGATACGGAAACTAGGCTGCAAAAAGAGCCCAATTTTGAACTGTTTGTTGTTGTGATGTCACGGAAACCAATTGACATGCACCCGCCTGTACAGAATGTAGTTTAGCCTAATCCATTCATGAGGTTACAATGAGTGTTTTAGCTAGGATCACTTTTTGCCCATCCACTTATGTCTTAAGTGAACCGCAACAAAAACAGAGAGGTTGGAAAATGGTTCCGTAACAATTAACAGGTAACCAGTTTTAGTTAAAAAAACACACAAATGGTTTAAGTGGATGTCAAGGTAAGGCAGTTAAAATGGAGTTACATTCTTCTGCATTTATTGTAAAATACACCTCGGGAAAAATATGAGACCTCTGCAGTTTATTTTTAAATCAGCGTCTCTATGAGTGTGAAACCATTCCATGCCAGTGTCTGTTAAATTCCTACACAAGCACCTCATTCTGCTTTATGAGGAACTGATTAGTGATCACCTGAATCACATCTTATTTATTGAGGAAAACTATAAAAACACTGCTGTAATCGACACTCTCCTCTCACAATGAGACCAGTCGGATGGTAAAATGCTACTAGAAGTTCCTCAAAGGTCATTACTGCCATTTGAACGAGAGATTTGTGTTCTTTGAATTATTCAAGTTCTGTAAACGCTGCATCATTTCTCTTATTTTGATGTTTTGGCATTTCCTTTAAAATGATGCTTTAAAGAACAATGTGTGTATTTGGAAATGAGGAGAAATACTGTCAGCAGTTCTTAAAAACTAAGACAAAGCTGTTCAGTTCAATACTTGCACCTATAAAAGATAAAATCTGAGAAACTGAACATTTCTGCAGTGGTCACATGTTTTTTTCAGAGCTGTACAGTTTTTTCCAGAGCGGTACTGATTCTGTTGCTACTGGGTCTGTGCAATACTCTCTTTGTTCTATCAGGTCAGCTGGGACATTTTAGGATGACTGTTCCTCTTCTGAACCAATATGGCATAACTCACCCTTCATAGTGGCCAGAGTAGGGCTGGGCAGCAGAGGTAAGGACAGAAGAAACAGAAGATAGACCACAGAGAGGCCATTGTAGCGAAACGCTATTGCTGTGGAAACACAGGTTATGAAAACACAATGAAAAAGTAAAATTAAATTGATCTGATTCAAATTTGAAATATTTGCACATGAATAAAATATTGCAAGTACATTGTACACAGCCAGTTACATAAAAATTACCAGTCTTGATAAAGCTGTCTAACCAAGATTTAAAAAATATCTTTGGGGTTAAAGGTCCCATGACATGTTGATTTTTTATGGGGCGAGGTGGAGGGTGGGGGAGGGGCGAGGTGGA
>JBBPCX010070004.1:0-10946 GCA_037974365.1 Hydrocynus forskahlii | reverse complement strand
TATATATATTTTTTTTTTTTATTTTTTTTTTAAACCATAACTGTGTTGGCTGCTTGTTGCTTCTGGAGTGTTAACTAGTTGTCCTGGTGCCTCTTAACTGTGTTTTAGTGGTCACGTGTCCTTATAAACTTGTTATTATAAACACTTCAATAATTGTTGGTTGCACGAGGCCTGGAGTATAAGTAATGGGGGGAAAACACTTTACAAGTAATTTTGATCAGTGTTGGAAATGTTATTTTCCTTTAAGTGCTGACAGATTGTGCTGGTGGCTCTAAACTTATAAACACGTTATTATAAACACGTTATTATAAACACGTTATTATGGAGACGTCAGTAACCGCGGGCACCCGGCTGCGTGCCGTGGGTCGGTTCTGCCCCGGGCGCGAGCGGGCTGGAGAGGCTCTCTGTGTGCTGGGGGCGCTCTGGAAGGTCTGGGAGCTCTGGGATGGTCCTGGAGTCACATTTCAGCGCTGGACTGCGCGGCCGGGCTGAGAGCAGCGCAGCTCCAGGGGCTGGGCTTCCTGACTCGCTCCAGCCCCGCGCGCCGCCCGTCTGAGCTCAGCTCGCGCAAGCTCAAAACCAGAGCGCGCGCCTGGGCGAGGCTGCGCGAGGCTGAGGAACAACAGAGGAACAACAGAGGAACAACAGAGGAGCAACGGAGGAGCAACGGAGGAGCAACGGAGGAACATGGCCAGCTCCGACAGCGCCGGCAGCGTCGCCCCGCCGTGCCTGGCCGCCTTCAGCCTGGACGTCCTGTACGGGCGCGCGAGCTACATCCACGAGCTCAGCTGCGGCCAGGTGGGGGCGCACCTGTACAGCCGCATGTGCTGCGCGGGTAAGAGCGCGTGGGTCCGATCAACCCGGGGGAGGAGCCGGGGTGGGGTGGGGTGGGGTGGGGCAGGGGAGGGACGTAAGGAGGGACGGGGGGGGCAGTTTTAAGATCGGGGGGGTGTGTTTAAAGAGGAAGGCGGTGTGTGTGAGTTGGGGCGGTGGGGGGGACAGTGTGTTCCAGAACCATGTGTGTTCCAGACTCATGTGTGTTCCAGACCCATTTTGTTCTTGTGAGGTCCACCGACGGGGCGGGGGGGCGTGAGAGTGGTGCACGTGTTGTTTATCCATGTTTTGTTTATTGCTCGTTAATGATATTGGGGTGGAAGAACTGTTTGTTGTTTTGGTTTGGACTCTTCTTGTGCTTTTTTAACAAAACAACAACAATAATAATAATATTAATTATTATTATTATTACTATTATTATTATTGTTATTATTATATTAATAATAACATCATAATGATACAATTGATAATAATGACGACAATAGAAATAATTATAATTATCATCATCATATTAAATGTGCTTGGCAACTGTGTATAACAATGAAAGTAAAAACAGTAATTCTGTAATAATAAAACAACAACAATGTTAATAACAACGACAGTAGAACAACAACATATACATATTATAATGTAATTCAGTTATTATGATTATTGCTGTTGAACCAGAACTAATTCTATTCTGTAACCACATAATAATACAATAAAAGTAATAATAAAATAATCAAAAGGCAACATATATTCTAGATCATATTAAGATTATTATTTTATTATTATATCAATAATATTGTTATTATTAAATACCCTTTTATTATTATATAATTTTTAACCAGCTGACCCTTATTATCATGATTTTTCACTGCTATGTACATATAGGTAAGTGCTAAACTTCAAGTTCTTAGCAGAGTATTTTTTTTTTCTTGCTGCAATTAAGATTTTATTTAAATTATGTTTTTAATTTGTTCACTTTTTACTATTTAGTGACGCATCGTAAGTTCCAGTGAGGAGTTGTATTCCCTGTAGTGTTGATGTTTTTGTGCTGCGGTGTTTTACGCCGAGTGAGTACTCTGGTTATACGGGCAGTTCGCCAAGAAAGGAAAGTGTAACAGTGACTCCCTCTCTCATGGAAAAGTTCCCGCGTCTCTTCTGGAGGCTCCTGGACCAAAACCTCAGTGTTTAAAAATATACCGACTGTTCCTCCGCCTGCAGCTTCTGTGTGTTTGGGTCTGTTGCCTTGGCCACCTCGCTGGCCCGTCGTTTTCCGTCGCCCCTGCACGGCCGTTAACTGCCCGGATGGAGTCCAGCTGCTGTTACAGCAGGGGGGGGGGGGCTAATTAAGAGGAACCCAAATCTGAACCGAAAGATTTCAGAAGTTCAATAAGTTCGCTTTTATTCCAGTAAAAAGAAGAGCAGCTTCTGTAATAAGTTTGTTTTACCGCCTGATGTAAACACAAGAGGGAGACATCTTATTACCTTAGACATAAACACCATCCACGGTGGCCTAATACCTCACTAACGACTGTCTCGGAAATAACATGACAAACAGACTTTAGGCCACTGATTATGGATTCGGTTGCTCACTGACGTTCAGACCACTGGAACTTCTGCTGAATTTCTTCAAATATCCGCACAAGGAATGGCAGCTTTAGGCCATGCTTTGTTTTTCAAGCTTGAGTAACACGCCGTGCTACAGCATTGGAGCACGGGGACCTTAACTTTGAAAAACTGCCCTCTGGTTTGGCTGTTGTTCCCTGTCCAGCTGATTTCTGCCCATTTTATGATTCTCATTCTGAAGCTCAGTCTTACGTCGTGTCTGAAACTTGTGTTATCGGTAGTACAAACTATGGTAGTAGTGGTGGCTGTACCTCTTTCTTAGACCAGTTTTCCTGTGAGGCCTTGACGCTTTTGAACTTTTATCTTGTATTTCTCTAGACAAATGCTGGGTACCACCACTGTCCCCCATTCAGAAGTCTGGTCAGGCACATTGCAGCTGGTGGTCTGGGGGTTAGGGAGTTGCCCCTGCAATCAGAAGGTTTGAATCCCAGGACTGTTAGTGGCACCTCTGGGGCACCCTTGAGCATGGTACCGTTCAAACACACCGCTGCCCGTGCTGCCCGCTGCTTCACTGGGTAAATGGGTTAAATGCAGAGAAGACTTTTGTGCTTTTCACACTGTGTGCTGTGTTCACTTGTGACAAACGGTCACTTTACACGACACTGATAAGATTCCTAAGGCTACATTCGCCTGCATTCTAAGTTAGGTGGAAACGGTCTAAAATGAATCTAATGAAATTTAGTTGCATTAGTTAGATTACATTTGTTCTTTTCTTCTCTTGTAAAGTTAATTTCTTTGGAAATCCGATTCGTTCCGACAGCGGCAGTACGTTCTGATTAGGTTATGACATTCACTATGTGTACTAGTCTTATTCATTCTGTTATTACGGATATCTAGCGTCTTCTGGTACCTGTGTATATCGTACGTTTCGGATTCTGATCAGTCGCTGTGGCTACACACTGTGTGAGAGAAATTTGCACATCATGCTGAGAGGAATGAAAATAAAACGGAACCAGGAACGTAGCATCTGTGCTCTTGGCTCTGCTCATGTGCCCAATGGCCCTGGGGAGCCTGCTGGCACTCGTACTATCCTGACCTCATAAATCAGGACATTTTTATGCGTGTCTGGATGAGAGAAGGGGTGGATGTTTGTGTGCTCCGTGATTTCCTGCTCTGCTCACATTCCACCCTTCACTACAGCATTACTGGCACAAGCTGTCACATGTAGGTTGAGTTTAGTGTTGGAGGAGTGGGCCCCAGTGCCGGTTTACTGGGAGCGCAGATTGGTTTAACCCACTTAACCCATTTAACCCCATTCACCGAGAGAGGCAGGGGGGCTGCCACCAACGAGGGGCGCCCAGGGAGCAGTGTGTGGTATGGTACCTTGCTCAAGGGTACCTCAGTGATGGGATCTGAACCCACACCCATGTCCTGATGATACCTTCAATGCCTGTACAGCTGCACCACTCACAACATATTTAACGAGATCAGTCCCTCTAACGTTGACATCTAATGATATGGTTGGTCAAACGGTCCGTATGGGTCTTGCTCTAGTAGCAGTGAAACACCTGGATCCTGCTTCAACGGCGTACCTTGTGTTCCTGAATGCTATTATAGGTTAGAGCGTAACAAAGCAGTCCTTGAGACGCTCATGTTGGTCTACGCCATCATGCATGAATAATGGGTTTGCAATGATTGCAGGACTGGTCTGTAGTGCTTTTGTGCATCTGTCAAATAACAGCTTTGTCACCCGGTGGTATCGCAGGCATCTGCCACACCCAGCCTTAACGTCGTGTTCCTCCCAACACAGCTGGAGAGGCGCTGTGTTCTGAATGCTTTCGTTGGTGTTTGTCTGTGGAGGATCAGGCAAATGATCTGAAATGCTTTTGCACATCTGGCTTCTGTGCATCTCTAAAGCTTTGGTACGCTCGCGTCAGACACCGGGGAGCCTCCTCAACACGCTTCCTCACATACCCCGCACTTGCATGCACATGTCTTGACTATGTACCTGTTTGTGACAGTTCTTGTCTCTTAAATACAGTATTTACGTGCTTGAGTTAATTTTCTGTATGTTTCAATTCATGTTCTGTTCGTGTTCTGCTGAAATGTTATTCCGTGGAATAACGGCACTTCACAGTTCAGTGTTACCCAAATTTTGAACCAAGTATGAGGGTCATAACTAGATAACAAAGAAGGGAGCATACCAAACTGGACAGCGTTGCGATCCTTTGTGGACGCATGAAGATAGCGGTAGATTATTGCTTTAAAAAAGATTAGATTTAACCAAGGTTTCAAACTGATATTTCTAAACATTCATACACAAAAATGTCTAATATTGGCATCGGCCCACAATGGCTGTATTGGTGCATCCGTAGAACCATGCCAAACTAATTCTGTGTGGCAGTATTGTTTTAATTTTTGTTTACAAATTTGTTTAATTGTTTAAAGCCTAGCGGTTTCATCATTTCTGCAATAAATATTGCAATATTTGATAAACATAAGATACACAGTTTCTTCCCCAGTTAGAGACAATTTTCTTCCTTCTTTGATATCTAGTTATGGACCTCATAATTAGTTTGTCTTCCCATTAACGATTAGGGGACAATAAGCGGTAACTCTAGGGTGCCGTTTCTTGGACAGGAATTACATCTAGACTTAGACTGATTCATAATGCTAGTGCAATTACCTTTACAACTTCTGTCTAGATTATACTTATGCTCAGTCTGGCTGTGGAAAAAACAGTGTTTACTCCATTTATTTCATAATTGAGTTGTTCCCATTAGGCTCCTATGCTCAAAGCAATTGATATATCACGGGTTCTGTTTTCCATACGCAAACACTACCGTGCAAAAAATACCAAAATATGGCCTTGTGCCTCTTATCTTGCTTGTGAATGCTGTCTCAGGCCAGAAATCCTCCAAAGGAGATATCAGTCAGTAAAAGCCACATTTCTACCAACTCAAGCCCAAACAGGCCATGGCCCTGAGCTGAAATGCCAAGAATGCTCCTTTCTAAAGAAGGGATGATGGATCATTGTGAGGGTCAGTGGGTGACGAGGTGTCTGCATCCAGTTACATCTCGGACTGCCCCGAGGTGTGTGCTCTTCAGTAGGCTCAGTATTACTCAAACCCTTGGGTCTGGTTAAATCTGAACCTCAGAACCTTGGTGGAAACCACAGAGAGAAGGACTCTGATGAACTGCATGCTCGTGGCCGCACAACTGTCTCTGCAAAGTGAAATGTCTTCAGCTACAAACAGACCAAGACTGCTATGTGCTGCCTTGTGTGCTTGAGGTAGATGGGGTAGCTAATTCAAACAAAGTCCCACATTTGCGTTTTTCAGCTGTGTTTAATATTCATTTCAATAATAGTTCCTTGATAGTTTTCCGTTTAGACGCTTGGATCTAGGGAGGAAAAAAAAAAAAGTTAATTGGTTGTAGAACATTTCAGTACTAAAAGGCTCTTCATACGCAGTTAAACATGTAAAAATGCCTCAAAATATTGTCATATATTTGCACTGCAATATCACAGGATGCGTCATAGATGTACGACACACGCATTGTTGAGAATGGTCGTTCAGTTCATTTTCCCATCTAAAGCAGTTGCATTGTTTCAGCTGGCAAGAATATTGAATCATAAACCCACTGTTGTGAGATGAAATTATTTGTGGGTCGAGTGTATCATCTCAGCCCTACTAGTGCATCCCATTTGTAAAATGATTGTTTAAAATGAATGACTGAAAGGTTCTTTAAGGAACCAAAAGTGTCTCTTCACTTTTTAAACACATTAACTGCTTGTATTTAAAACATACACAAACTAACACACAAATTAAACCAAAAATCAGTTGAGAGTTTGTTGGCTGACAGTCCCATCGTCTCCGAAGGAATGATTTTATTTTGTAGAACCAGCCACAGTGTCCTCTGGTGGACAGATGAATAACACGCCTGCCATGGTCCTCATCATGGCAACTTTTTTCCACTGACTTTCACTTTTCTCAGAGCCACACAGCTATAATTCAGCCCCGTGGTTAATTAGGGGTCTTCTAAGCCACATACAGAACTAAAGCTGGAGAAGAAGGCCTCCCTGACCAAGCTGCACATGGGTGGAAGTCTTCTCCAGCGATTTTATGTTTCCTGTCACAAGCTGAGTGGAGAGGAAAGCCTAATCACTCCTAATTCCTTTCGGGTGCTTCCTTAGTTTTGCAAGAAGTTGAATATGCAGCTGCGCCCATCGTTTATGTGGTACAGTTCCTCAAATCTGTTCTGGGCAGTCACAGCCCTACTGTCTCTGTTCAGTTTCAGATTATAATATGTCTTTCATCTCTTTGTGCAGCCAGAGAAATGGTTGATTATGGCTTTTAATGTACTTTTCTCATTAGGTATCATGATCTTTTTTTTTTGTTTTTTTTTTTCCAAATGCACCCTTTATGTCTCAGTCCGTGCAGTCTAATGAATGGAAGCTAAACTTCAGAAACGGCCTGTTTTTAGCCGTTTTTAATGTCACCAAATTTAAACATCCAGCTTTTTACTCTGCAGCGATGTAGCCACATCCATTCATGCTGAAGATATAAGAAGTGTTTCAGGCTGGACTGCTGTTTCGGGAGAACACAGTCAGATCAGACATCCAAACAGAACACAAAGAACTGCCATTATTCATGCTTAAAGGAAAATGAACAGCCTTTTTAAAGGAGAGCTTGAAAAAAAATTCGGCATGTTTTGGTTCATAAAACTTCTAGGATATAACAAAATCTAGGATATGGGCCTTTTAAATTAGAAGAAAATGTTCTAACCAAGGGAAAAATATTGCATAGATCATTTTTATATGTGAACCTAATGAGACTCTAGCTTAGGAAAGGCTTACTTAGTCGTGTGATCAGTTGTATTAGATGGCTAGCAAGAAAAACAAACTGTATGAGACAAGGGTTGTTGTAGGGAAGATCAGGATCCTGCCTGCATTTGTTTATACATATATTGCATGCATACGAATAAGTAAATGGGTTAAAAAAAAAAATGCAAGATGCCTGTTATTTCAAAGGCACTTGATCTGAAGGCTTTTAAAGTGGGTTTTTCATTTCTACTTTTCATTTTTCCCTCTCTCCCTCTGTGGGCCCTTTCCCAGCCCCCGGCCTCCCTGCCCCGCTCCCCCAGTCCCGTTCTGCCCCCGCTCGCCTGGGGAGAGAGAGAGGAGGAGGGACGAGAGAGGTCCGCTTTCCCCCAAACAGAGCAGTGAATGACTGCCTCTTGTTTTATAGCCTGGAGGGGGAGCTTTTTACTGCATGAGGGGAGACAGGAGGGGGAGGGAAAAGAGAGGGGCTGAATTAGAGGGGGAGGAAAAGCGAGTGAAGGAGGGAAAGAGAGAAGTTAAGCAAGAGCAGAAATCGCAGCCGCGGAACACACCCACCCGTCCGCTGCGTGGGGTTGTTCCTCGGTCTCGGGAGGCGCACTTCGGGCAGAAAGTTGATGAGACAGTGCGGACCAGCGCAGAAATGTCTCTGCAGCAGTGCTTCAGGACTTACTCGACTGACAGTGTGGGCAGTGATGGGGTCTTCACGGAAGACAGCTACTACCAGGGGATGCTCAAGTCCATGGACGGAAGGAAAGGTAGCAGTCTAGAACATCATCTTTCTCCTTCAGCTCATGAAGTAATTTGTTTTAAGCGCTTGCAAGCGCAGTGTTTGTAGATGGCTCGCACCATTCGACATTTATTTATTTTTTTTTACTGCCTGGTGTATGTTAATGACGTTGTCAAACACCAGGATCAGAATCAGAAAACTTTATTGACCCTGGAGAAAATTGCTCATGTAATGACTGCAAGGCACACAGAGACAAGAACAATAGAAAAAAAAAAAAAAAAAAAAATCCACAGAGAAATTCTGTAGAAAAAAGAAACTCAATATGAAAATGCACTACGCTATGTACAGAAACGCTGACTATGAATACTACAGATAAGGAACACAGCATTACTCATCTGTCCCTTCCCTGGCTGCCAGATGCCCTATAATTAAATAATGATATTAAGAAGAAGAGGACGAAGAAGAAACAG
Source organism: Hydrocynus forskahlii (assembly GCA_037974365.1). Lineage (NCBI taxonomy): Eukaryota > Metazoa > Chordata > Actinopteri > Characiformes > Alestidae > Hydrocynus > Hydrocynus forskahlii. Next base: position 2,521 of record JBBPCX010070004.1, on the reverse strand, counting down.
TGAAAATAACTCTTGGAAGCATTTGAGAAATGAACATAAATCATAAGTGTGTGGTTCCTATATGCACAGGGAGAACATGTTTGAGTTCTCATTCGAGAGTAACTAACACTTAAAGGTTCGAAGGCCTATACTTTCTTGCATTTATTTATTTTTCTATGTCCACGGATGACATTTGTGTGGTTTTGTTCTCCAAAATATTTTTTCGTGACCATTTTGAGCCTCACTTTAGCCTTTAGCATCAAACAGGGTGTTTTTGTTACTGCGCCTTTAAGACTGATACATGTAAATGACCTCTTTTCCGATTGTATGTTGCGTGTTGTACCTCTTGCAGCAGGAACCAGTGGGGCTAAACTGTTGTAGGCTGATTAGGTGGATGTTGTTGTTTTTTGTGACATCACAAATATAGTGAGTTGAAAGTGGCTTATATATAATAAAGTTGGATTTATGGATTAGAAGGTAGATTTGACTCTACAGCTTCATCACCCTCGTTAAAAAGGTGATGACAAAATTTTTTGATGGTATGGGCCCTTTAAAATTGTTGCTTCTTTCTACCTGAAGTCACAGCGAGCGAACATGCATTCCCCAATGCCATGGTTCAGCCTGAAAGCTCTAATTCCTCCCAAAACATTCCTGCCTGTCCTTTGAAATGCTTGAACTCCAGTGTGTGGTTATCAGATTGTAAAAGCTTAACCTCTTGCTGTTGAGGTTGTTTTCAAGGCGTGAGCTTGTAAGACCCTCTAGGACGTGTTTTGGACAGCCGGCGGCTTTAACGTCTTATTATTACGTTTGTGGTCTGTTCACACCTGGAATTTTAAGTGTCTGTCCAAATAAGACCACTTATCCTCGAGACTGCTCAGGAACTTTGGGCGTACCGGTCCTAGGTCAGTGTTCTCCTCAAAATAACGGCATGGCAGAAAACAAAACTGCTTTGAGATCAGTTTGGATACGTGGCAGTATGTTTGGACCCTCCCTGCCTGCTCACGAACAAACACCCTTTTTGTAAATGACTTTACATGTTGTGGACAGAATTCTATCCAGAAAGAGGAAGCGCTCCTGCCGTGGTTCTTATGTTTGGTCACCGTGATGAACAGTCTCAGAACTTCAGGAGGAGGCTCTTGTGGCTTGCGTGTCTCGCGAAAGGAGCACTTTCAAAACTTTAGGGAACCTAAATCCTCAATGTATCACATCCTTCCTTTAGAGTCATGCAAGTTGCGTGTTGGTTTCAGAAATGACGCTTTGTTTAGACATTTTGCCCTTTTTAATGCCAGTCAGAAATGCACTTCATGGTTGATTATTTGACACTGATTGCTTGGGCCCCCCATTGGGAATTTGTTTTCAGTGCTGTTTGATCTGGTCTGTAGTCACATTAATCATACATCACCTCCCAGTGTTTTCTGGTACTGGAGTCAGTACTGCAGGTGGCCCATAGAGGGTCATGTGCAACGAATACGTTTTCCAATTTTACAATTAAATATGAATTACCATAAAATATTTAGAATTGAATATTTGCTTTAAAAAAGCGACTAATAAAACAAAGCCATGGGAGTTAAATTATTCAGCCCTGTTTGATCTGATCTCTAGTCGCAGGAAGGTTTTATCTCATGTATCATTTATCATTTGCCAGTGTTTTCTGGTACTGGTAAAATTGAGTCAGTAGCGTAGGTGGGCCATGAAAGATAATTTACAATAAATTCATTTTACAATTTTACAATAACATAAAATACCATAAAACATTTGCTTTTGAAAACATATTTGCTTTATAAAACAAAGTCACTGGAGTTCAATTACGCGTTCTTCTTCATTTATCTGAGCTAGAATTGATTCCAAATGCGTCTGATACCTCATCATTGGCAGAATGATTGTGTTTTGGTCAGAGATGCGCTTAAAGGTCTGGGTGGGCTGCCGGAGAATTTTACATTGGGCTGCAGTATTCTTTCTCCTTACCTGTGAAACGTCTGCTGGCTCTTGATTAAATCAGCATTAGGCCATCATTCTTCACCTCCCAGTCCCATCACCACGCTTTGTTTGGAAAGATGTCACGATAGGAAAGCAAAGGTTTGAGTAAAATACACCATGATTTCATTTTCACTTTAAAAAACGCCAAGCGCCTCGGCCGCTCACTCACTCTTAGATGAAATAATCTCAAATCTCAAACTGTGGTTTTTGGTGGAACAGTTAATATGTAATAATTGTTCGTATTAATTGAACTGAATGAACCCACTTGTGACTGTATGTTACACTGATTTTGACAGAAGAGTTTGCATATAAAGGGTACAGACTTCAAAAAGACATAAGATAAGATAAAGCTTTATTAATCCCTCAGTGGGAAATTTGCATTGTTATGGCGGAAAGTGGACAGAGCAAAGGTAAGAGCAGCAAAACTATAGAATAAAAACCATATAACACAACAGTACAGTATAAAAATACACTATTTGCATATTTATATATGTGTGTTTGTAGAAAGCTATGTAAGCATATGTATTGTAAGTACACATTGGATCTATGTGTGTGTGTATATATA
>JBBPCX010070003.1:0-10946 GCA_037974365.1 Hydrocynus forskahlii | reverse complement strand
TTCCTTACGGGAGCCTGGTATTACTGGTAGCTCCCATGAAATACCTGGGCTGACTCAGACATTTCATTATATTAAATTAGGTGTGTTGCTTTTGGAATTATATAAATCAAAGCAATGACTGGAGGCAAAGAGCGGAAAACTGGAACCAACCCCGTGTTGTTCTAACGGTCACATAAAATATCAACTACTTAAAAAAGAGATACTTTTTTTTTACATGTACCTTTAGAGAACAGTACTTGGGACGCGTCCTACTTTACATCTCCAACGTGTGTGCGCGTATATGTATAGGGAACAGTAGTCCTCCTCTACATCACCAACATGTGTGTGTGTACTTGTACCTTTAGGGAACAGTAGTTGAGACGCGTCCTCTACATCTCCAATGAGTGTGTGTATATATATTTGTACCTTATCTACATCTCCAATATATGTGTGTGTTTGTGAGTGTGTATATTTATATTTGTACCTTTAGGGAACAGTAGTTGTGACGCGTCCTCCTCTATATCTCCTACAGCCTGTGCTCCCGCGGCTCCGGACGCCATTAAACTCTCCCTCAGTGTCTCTCTGGGTGAGGAAAGAGAACAGAGGAGCCTTTATCCGCAGGGGGTGCGTATTTATGCCAGACGGCGGATTTTCTGTCAATTCCTCGTCCCACAAAGAACAAAACAGCTCAACTGCAAACACGAAACTTCACAACACGGTCACCGCTTAGGGTTCCGCTTCCACAGCAACGATGCAGTACATTTCAAAATAAAAGTCTTTGGATTAAAAAAGGAACATTGCTTTATTATTTCGTCTTAATAAAAATGAAAATCAGACATAATTAACAGGTTTACACATCTGTTTAAAGTCAATGTAAACAAAATAAAATAAAGTAAAAGTAATTAAATACACGCCACTAATACAGTAACGCTAAAAGCTTTGTTTTAAATAAAATCTACTCAGTTAACAAAGTGAGGCTCCTGTTGTGATTTGCTCAAACTACTGAATAATCAGTAACCAGTGAATAATCAATGAATAATCTTCTACATTATCAGATTTTTTTGTAATAGGGTGACCCATTACTACAATTACTACTACTACTAATACCGTTACTAATAATTGTGTGTAGTGGTTTCTTTCTTTATTTCCATCCGTCCGTCCGTCCGTCCGGCCGGCCGTCCGTCTATATATAGATAGTATCTGTGTGGTGTAATTATTCCGGCCCACCCAACATAATTACTCAAACATTCTTTCAAAATTAAAATCTTATAACTAAAATCCATGAATAGAAACATAAATAGAAATACTGCACATAAAAATAAAGATATTGCACGTACATAAGAAATGGCACATTTGAGTCGCAGCAGTTTATTGCACAGGTTATTGTGTGGGTGAGTGAAACGACTTATTCAAATCATGACAACAACAGTGGAACAGTTATATAACTTTGAATGTTTAATCCAAAATCATACAAGGATATAGATGCTGAGGTTATAAAATCAGGTGTGGGTTTTTTTTTCTGTTCTGAATTTGATCTTTGTTTTTGTCTCTGTACTGAGGTGGTACACAGTTAGCAAAAGTCTCGTAGTTCTGGTCACTAGATTGTGTGCCGTAGCCCCACTTCAAAATGTGCAACCCTGTGGCCACACTGGGCGACAAAAGTCCACTTGGGGGTGAAATATCTGGCAACCTTGTTAGAAAGATGTCATTTACAAAAATGAAAGAAAAAAGACACATGAAAACATGCCTGTCACAAATATTAGTAAACAACATTAAGAGTGAAATATTATACTACTATATTATATATTGCATATTTTATTGTATAATAAAAACAGTAATAAGGAAAAATAAGATTTTTTGTCAAAGAAAAATGTAAGCTATCACCAGAAATCACATATATCTAGACAACTTTAATTAATTCTGCAGTTTTTCCCTAAAAGTTGATTTTTATAGTTATAATCTTGCAGAGCAAAACAAGCATAAAAATATACACTAAAAACTTCACCGTGATAAATACTTTTACAGAAATATCAGAAAACAGAAAAGAACAGCAATACAAAACTAATGAAAGTGAGAAGAATATATGTAGGTTTTGAGCATTTACAAAGTGTTAAATCGTTAGTACAAGAATAGTGCAAGAATCAATTTTTTTGTAGAAAATATTTTTGTAATAATCCATAAGAATAAGAACAGTTTTCAGTAAGACAAAAAGCAACTGATTAAAAAGTTGGAAAGTACTACAAACTTACTAAAGGTGAAAAGAAAACTGGGATATATAGGGTGTAAAATAAATATTTATCAAGAATATCACATTTGATTAAACAATAAAACTGCAACTGTAATCAGCGTCACAGATGCCATATTTCCAGTACTGTGCTCATGGACAAAGAGCATGTTTCCAGCAGAGCGGTTATATGACTAGCTATTACTATCCTGCAAAATAAAGCTGCCCCTCTTTGTGGTGTTAAGACATCTGATCATAACTATGATTTAAAAACGTTACATGCCACACTGTTGCTGTCCTCGCTGCTTCTGTTCTGCTCACCTCACCAGGCTTAGCTGTCAATAAATAAAGAACAGTTCAAATGAATCATTATGTTATGATCCAGTATATTGGTTCAGTTTCAGACTATATATAGCAAATATAGAAATGGTGGTGTAAGTGTGTGAGTTTATTAAGTGGATTACAAACAGGTCCTGAGGAACCCCCAGATGGTCCACATCTTTGCTCTGTCCCTGTGTTTTGTGAGTTGGGATGGAGTGAAAATTTTAACTGTTTAAGGGTCCTTAATGACTTGTTTGAGAACCCCTTCTATAAATGAGGTCTCACCTCTAGATCTGTAGCATTTGACCCCCAGAATGATGGACACCAGCACATATGGAGACGCTGCCATTAAACAACTGAGCAGACACAACACTGAGAATGGAGCTCCTGAACACACACACACACACACACACACACACACACACACAATCCTTATACAGTCATGTGAAAAAATGAGGACACACTATGAAAGCCTGTGTGTTTTTGTAACATTCTTAGACAGATGGATTTTTAATATCAATTCTAACAATACTAGAGCTTCAAGTAATATAACTAAACAATTAAAACTGAAGAAAAGACTTTTCAAAATCTTCTGCAAAATGTAATTCTACAAAAATGCAATTTCTGGTGAGGAATAAATCAGGACACCCACACATTTATTCCCACTATTTAAACCTCAGACAATTAGTTTGGCGTGCTCCTGACTGTTGAAGTGAGAGTGAACACCATGGTGAGATTGAAAGAGGTGTCTGTGGCCTTCAGAAAGAAGACTGTGGCGGCTTATGAGTCTGGTAAGGAATTTTAATAGATCTCAAAAGAATTTGAAATCAGCCATTCCCCTGTCCAGAAAATAGTCTACAACTGGAGGACATTCAAAACAACTGCCAGCATCCCCAGGTCTGGTCGTCCAATCAAGTTCACCTAAGGGCAAGATGCTGACAGAAGTCTCCAAAAACCCTAAAATGTTATCACTGGACCTCCAGCAGGCTCTTTCTACTGTTGATGTGAAAGGGCATCCTCTACAATCAGAAAGAGACAGAAAGTTTAACCTGCATGGGAGGTAGAGTTTAGATCGGGTCCAAAAAATGAAACCCGACCCTACCCGAGCCCGTGCACCTTGTGTCCGAGCCCAGCCCGGCCCGACACATTACAGTAATTATCGGCCCAAGCCCGATTAAACCCGACAGTTTTTTAATACGTGGGCCGTTATAACACACGTTCTCAGCTGTGGGTGCATTCATAAACTGACACTCCGAGCGCTTGATCACGGCCAGGCCCGGCCCGAGGACAGTGACAGGAAATATTGGCCCGACCGGTGGGCCGGGCCACGCTCGGCCCGTGTTCAGGTTCGGGCAGAGAATCTAAACTCTAATGGGAGGTGTGTAAGGAGGAAACCTCGCTCTCTCAGAGAAACATGAAGGCCAGACAGATGTTTGCCAGAGAGAATGTAGACAAAGACCAGGACTTCTGGAATAAGGTTCTTTGGAGTGACTTCTTGAGTCTAAAACGGAATTATTTGGACACCAGAATAGAGGACATGTTTGGTGTAAACCAAATACAGCATTCCAGGATAAACCTCATACTAACTGTGACGCATGGAGGTGGAAGTTTCATGGTTTGGGGATGCTGTGCTGCAGCAGGACCTGGATGACTCACGACCATAGAATCCACCGTGAATAATTTACTTACCATCATTATTCATGTAAACAAACAGTATACTTACCTTTCACTGTTAGAGTAATGTTATTGCTGAGTTGTGATGATGTGGGTCTGTGATCTCTCTCTCCTCTACACCAGTACTGATCCTGACCTGCTGCTGAACTGGTGATGGTGAAGGTGTTTAGCTGAGACTGATAGACTGCAGTGCTACTGCTGCCTTTATACCACTGATATCTCCAGTTACTGTAAGACTCTATTACACATTTCAGAGTGACTGACTCTCCAGTGTACACAGGACTCTCTGGTTCTACAGTCAGAATAGCTCTTGGTAAATCTAAAAAGAAGAAAAGAAGGGAAGAGTTTACATATTTACATCAGCACCATCTCTAGTGATGTGAAACCGAGGTGAATAAACACTGAAGAGATGATCACACTCACCTGATACAGTCAGTGTAACAGCAGCACTGATCTGTGAGGAGTGTGAACTTCTTGTCTCAGTTCCTCTACAGGTGTATTTACCACTGTTAGATTCTGTAACAGGGCTGATTGTGAACACCTGTCTTTTTCCATCAGAGTTAAATGTGTGATCATCCTTATACCAGCTGTAACTCCACTTCCTGTCTCCTCTAGCCTCTATGTCACACCTGAGAGTGACGGCCTCTCCTCTGAACACCTGTTCAGCAGGCTGGATAGACAGCACAACTTTTCTCTCTGCGGCAAAAAAAAATCTTTTAGCACAAACACCTATTTGCACAGCCTAGCAGAGTCTTAACTGTACTTTGTTCTGCTTGAATTTTCCCCATTTCTTGGTTTTGTATGTTCCTCGTGTCTTTCCCCCCGTTTTCCTGTCTATGATGGTCTTTACAAGCTTCATGCGCCTTTGTGTACCTCAGCCATGTTTCTGTGTATCTATATGTGTCAGTTATTGTTTTGGTCTTAGCCCCACTTTTGCCCCGCCCCCTTGTTATCCTGTTCACCCTTTTCTTGTTCCTGTCTCCTACCCTGCCCAGGTGTTCTAATTTTTTTGTGAGTATATAAACCCCTATGTTTCAGCCTGTTTGTTCATTCATTTTACGTCATGTTCTGTGTTTTGCAGCCTGTGCTGTTATCCCAGTTGTTCTTCTGTCTTGCCCCTTTTATATCTGTTATTTTTGTGTTGTTTCATGTGAAGTGCCACACTAATCATTACATAATTGTGCATCACCCTTTCTGCCCTTAAAATTTGTCCTCACGCCTTAGCTCATCATCTGATCATCTGTAATCAACCTTCATTCTGCAGAATGATAACTGCACCTGTAAACTTACCTTTCACACTAAGAGTAATGCTCTTGCTGGATTGTGATGATGTGGGTCTGTGATCTCTCTCTCCTCTACACCAGTATTTAACCTGACCTGCTGCTGAACTGGTGATGGTGAAGGTGTTTAGCTGAGACTGATAGACTGCAGTGCTACTGCTGCCTTTATACCACTGATATCTCCAGTTACTGTAAGACTCTATTACACACTTCAGAATGACTGACTCTCCAGTGAACACAGGACTCTGCCTGTTCTCTACAGTCAGTGTAGCTCTGGGTAAATCTGAGGGATTAAGAAGAGGGATACTTTGACATTAAACAAAAATATCAACAAAGTTATTTAAGAAAACAAGAATGATTCATTTACAAGTGAAAAGCATATAGACATGTAAAAACTATGAGCTCACCTTTTACAGTTAATGTAACAGAGCTACTGTCCTGTGATGATGTGGGTCTGTGATCTCTCTCTCCTCTACACCAGTACTCATCCTGATCTGCTGCTGAACTGGTGATGGTGAAGGTGTTTAGCTGAGACTGAGAGACTTCAGTGCTACTGCTGCCTTTATACCACTGATATCTCCAGTTACTGTAAGAGTCTATTACACACGTCAGAGTGACTGACTCCCCAGTGAACACAGGACTCTCTGGTTCGACACTCAGTGTAGCTCTGGGTAAATCTGTGGCAAAAAGAAGAGGGATACTTTGACATTAAACAAAAATATATCTACGAAGTTATTTGAGAAAAAATAGCAAGAATGATTCATTTACAAGAGATTAGCATACAGATATATGATGATGAGTTTACCATTTACAGTGAGTGTAACAGAGCTACTGTACTGTGATGATGTGGGTCTGTGATCTCTCTCTCCTCTACACCAGTAATGATCCTGATCTGCTGCTGAACTGGTGATGGTGAAGGTGTTTAGCTCAGACTGAGAGACTGCAGTGCTACTGCTGCCTTTATACCACTGATATCTCCAGTTACTGTAAGAGTCTATTACACACTTCAGAGTGACTGACTCTCCAGTGAACACGGGACTCTCAGGTTCCGCAGTCAGTGTAGCTCTGGGTAAATCTAAAAAGAGTAAGAGAATGGAACAGTCTGCATATTTATATCATTAATGCATATATATATATATATACCATTAATGAATGCACAAGTTAAACATCTGTTCTCATCTGTAGTGATGCGACACCAAGGTGAATGAAATAATCACACTTACCTGATACAGTCAGTGTAACAGCAGCACTGATCTGTGAGGAGCATGAACCCATTCCACTGCAGGTGTATTTACCACTGTCATTCTCTGTAACAGATCTGATTATGAACGGATCTGTTCCAGAACAAAACCTTTGATAATCATCCTTGTACCAGGTGTATCTCCATTTATAGTAGTATCCTCTATCCTCAATGTCACACCTGAGAGTGACGACCTCTCCTCTGAACACCTGTTCAGCAGGCTGGATGGACAACACAGCTTTTATCTCTGTGGAAAAAAAGAACTTTTTCAGGATGCCCAGCTGAACAGCCTTTGAGCATTCTTGTGTTTTGCCCATTTCTTGGTTTGTAAGTTCCTTGTGTTTCTTCCTCATGTTTTCTGAGCCCGGTCTCACGAGTTTTCGTGAAGCCTTCATGGTATACAGTGTAATCAAAATACGTGCTGTGATCACGCTTTAGGGCTTTTTTTCGTGCTAGGACAACGCTTCACTACCCTGTGTATTTTAATGCGCACTGCGTAACAGTATCTGCGCTAACTGGTGACTGAGGGACAGTAGGAGACAAATAATGAGTTGATTCCTTTTCGTTTTTGTTTGCAAAGCGATTGAAACAGGTTGAAATGCCATGAGACTGGGAAAGTCCCTAACCCTAACACTAACCCTAAACACTAACCCCTAACCCTAACCCTAACCTTAACCTTAACCTTAACCCAAAACCTAACAGTCACCAGTTAACGCAGATACTAGCATGAAAAAAATAACCTAAATCGTGATCGCAGCATGTATTTTGATTACATTGCATATTGAGATGGCTGCATAAAAAGTCGTGAGATCGGGTTGGTTTTCTTGTCTGTGTTCTTGTTTACAATTTCTGTGTGCCTTTGTTTACCTTAGCCATGTTTTTGTGTATCCATGTGAGTCAAATGTTGTTTTGGTCTTATCCCAGCCCCCATGTTTTCCTGTTCACCTGTGTCATGTTCCTGCCACCTCTACATTTCGGTCTGTGTTTGCCCCATTTTTTCTACTCCCTTACTGCTTATTAATCTCTTTTTCTGTTAAATAAACTCTGTTTACATCCTGCCCCGAGAATGTTTGATTACAGCCATCAGCGCACATGCTTTCCAAAAATAAAGACACATAAAATGGTTGGATATTCCTACATTTGTCATGTTGGTGTCACATCCGCACCACCTCTGTCCTGCGTCCAACGTTCCCGCTCACCAGTCTACTGAGAGAGAAATGTCCCATCATGGCCCCCTCGTCCTCGTGCTGATTTGTTTACGTTTGTTTATGCTTGGGCCCACCTGCACAGAGTGAACCTCCACACTCATTGCTTTGCTAGGCACCTGCTCATTAGTTCCACTGTCTCTCCCTTTATGTTAATCAGTTTGAGTTTATCTCCCTGTTTAGTTGGATTTGGTGTGTCATTGGTCTGTCTGTGTCACCCTCCCGGGATATGTACCAGCTGCTCCAGCAGTCTGGTGCTCGGTCTCCCTCATACACACCCTCATCTGTGCTGTCCAGCTGCTCTGTTGGGAAGTCTCCTCTGGGATCTTGCTCTCAGTCTCGTACTGACCTCTTTCCTTTGCAGGTCTTGACCAGTGGACTTTGATTGTGCTCTCTCTCTTCTCTTTGTTCTTCTAGCGCTGACCAGCGAGGTAGATAGACCTCGGGCTGGTCCGACTCATCATGGCTGTCGCACGGCATGAAGCCACAGCCCTCATGCTTTCCTCGTGACTCTTGGTTAGGAGTAAAATGCATTCCTATGCATTCTCGCTGCTGAGAGGGTCTCAACCCCAAACTGCAGGGAGAGTTAGTCTATTGTAATGCAGGACTCTCTCTAGACCAACTCATCTCCCTTGTCACCAAGCTGGATCAACACCTGCGGGCAAAACAAAAGCATCCCACTTTGTGCTACTCTCCCCCAAAGAAACCATGTGGGCGCCCGGAGGCGACCCTGGCTACTCCGGCTCCTGGGTCATCTCAAGAAGAACCCGCACCAGAACCGATGCAACTGGGGTCATCACATCTTTACCCCAATGAGAGAGAGAAGGATCTTGGGCAGACTCTGTGTATATTGTGGGGAAGGTGGACATCTGATGGCTTCATGCCCTCTGCTGTGGGCATGAACACAGACACATGGAGTCAGGCATAATTGTGTAACACACTTGCTTTATTCAAATACTTCTTTTCAAGAATACGTGAATGGAATCTCAGAGGGGTGTTCAGGGATACTTGTTTCAAGTAAGGAGTACACAGCAAGGGTAGCAGAAGCAGTTGGACACATCAAGCACTCCCATATGGCTGGGCAAAGTGGTAGCTGGGTGCAGAGCTGAACTGACCTGGCGGAGGCATGCAGGTGGTGTAGTGCTGTTTTTACAGCACCTCTGCTGTGGCTGAGAGAGGAGCTCTCGCCCTATGACACCGCAGGATCAGACGCCCGCCGTGAGCTCCAAGCTGGACACAGCAGAGGGGAGTGATCCATCAGTGTGCTGATGCAAGAGGACATCCGGGGAAGTCTTGGAGAGATGGGAACTCTTGCGTTATATGGCTATTATTGTTCTTCTCCCTGGTCATCCACTGCAGTGTGGTGTGATCAGTGATTAATGTACACTGGCAGCCAGTTAGGTAATACCACAATTTCTGCACTGCCCAATCCCTGTCTACCAATAGAGGCATAGGAAGCTCCTGAATCAGCCGCCCAAGTACAGGCTAGTCCCCACACCATCCCCCAACCCTCACCTGGGTAGCTGGTACATCCTGCATGTCCCAGTGGCTGCACAAGATGGCCAGGCTTCACAGGGTTGTTTCATGTGAGAGTGAGGGGCATGTAACAGTAATGGCGCTACCTGAGTTGAGGATGGCTGTAGTGGAAACCCCTTCCAGCTACATCATGCTTGCACCTCCAAAGCATTGTAGTCAGTGTATTTGAAATTTTTAACTTATGTTACATGTGTTTTTTTACATATAGCTTCAATTATATACATGACCCCAGTTCTGTGAGTGCGACTCCTCTATTTGTGTCAACTGTCTTCCCAAGAGTAACTACATGCAGTTATTCTTCTTCTGGTATGTGGGAACTGATAGCAAGCGGCGAAGGAAATGGATACAGTACACAGAAGCGACTAATTTACAGATCTAGGAGCAGAAGGTACAGAAAGAACCAGTTTTAACCAGTTTTTCAGCTACAAAGGGACAAGAGACCCTTGGACTGGGGCTCACTTTTAACTCACTGCTTTTCCTGATTGTCCAGCTCTTTGCTTTGCTAATAAAGGAGATTCTTAAAGGACTTGCGGGGTGCTTGGTGTGTGATTCAAAAGGAGAATTTCCACGACACCAGTCAGCAACATTGTGTACTCATTCAGGCTGATTGAGACGCTGTAGGTTGCAGCCTCCCTAAACGTGTACCAGCCAGGAGGAGTCCTGAAGAGCAGATATGGCACCTGGGGGACACATTTTTGTACGCTTTTGGACAGGCTTGGCAGCTCTGACGAGGGGTCTGTACGCTGGGATCAGCGGAGACATGATCTGAGTAGCTGAGGTGTGGGCAGGGCTCATTGCAGTACGTACCAGCAATGTTGGTGTAAACACAGTCTAGCACGTTTTATCCCCCATATTATAAGTCCACATATTAATGGAATTTAGAGAGAACTGACTTGATATCACCTGTTTATACTGATATGTCCACCTATCATAAGTGTTAATCTCACACTTCAGAGTGACTGATGTGCATCAATCTATGTCTCTGCTGTCACCCGGGAGGGAAAATGTGGCAGGGACACCCTCCTGCTACAATGTTCCGCCACCCATGCTCTGGACTCTGAGGGTAACTTATTTTCTATAACAAACTTGATAAAACGCGAATGCCCTGGCGAGGGCAAATAGCTTTGGTTTTATATTTACATACATGTTTAAGTTGAGATTCACAAGAAATATTTTAACTACAACTGTGTAAAGGGAATAGTGCTGTTAAAAAGCACCTTATTTGTTTAAAGTGTTTGTTATTGCACTTTTTTTATATAGCAATACTTTTAAAATAAAAGTGCAATGCGCTACTTTTTAATAAATTATAACATATTGCTGTGACGGCCACCTCGTCCCCGTCACGTCTACCCCGGTCCCAGTCCCCTGTGTATTAGTTTTCCCTCCAGTTCTCCCTTTGTGTTTCTCTCCGTCCCCTTATTTGTGTCCGGTTTGTGTTGAGTCCCTTGTCCCCTACCTAGTGTGTCTGCTCCGTTTGTGTCGCGCCC
>JBBPCX010070002.1:0-10947 GCA_037974365.1 Hydrocynus forskahlii | reverse complement strand
GCTGGGGCATTCAGTTACTATGATTGTTATTATTGTTATTGTTGTTGTGGTGGTTCATATATATATATATATATATATATATATATATATATATATACACACTCAGGCCCTATAAGCCAGCTAAGAGCCCGAAAAAGCACATAAAAGCATATAGTATATAATCTTTCTATTTTGTCATTTATTTATTTATTTATATCTACAATTTAGTAGATGATATTTCTCCTGTAGATAATTATTCGATGTTTTGTTGTCCTTACTCTTTCCCCGTTTTCTTCCCGATCAAAATAAATTAGAAAATATCTTAATTCTGATTCACTCTTGCGTGAAACATAATATGACTAGGTTGGGCACACATTGTCTAGAGCCCGCCAAATAATCAGAAAAGAACCAGGCTTCACATATTGCATCACATTTTCTAAATACATTACAGTTGCCTTTGCTCAACCTACATTTTTCAACTATTATTAACTTACATTTTTATTGGCAAAACATTTAGATGCTCTGTAATATAATTATCTTACCTTGAAATGTGTAACATACATCATCATCATCATCATCTAGGCACACAGTGCCCATAACATTTGGTGCTCATTGTGTTGGATAGTAAATGTAAATCGCTTAATAAATACCAGGTCTGTTTTGAAGGCATATTGATTTCACATACTAAGTCTCTCCGCACAGCCTCAGACCAAAGTCATTATAAACAGCTTTAACTCAGTTACATGTGGGCTCACTTGCAAATGTTTTAATTTTCTTATTTTTTGTGCTTTTTTTAGACAAATAGATACGTTATTTTAGAATGCTGTAGAGTTGTAGAGAGCAGGAGAATGTTATTTAGCTCTAAAATATTTAGCTGTAATTATCATTCAGCATGTGGCACACGATCATGAAGGCACACAAGGGTGCCTGTAACGTTATTTGTACATTATGCCTGGAGCCACCGAGTCCATTGGGCTCCAAAGGCCAGTCTGGTGGCATTATCATGCGCTGGCGTGCCGACAAACGATGTACACAATGAAGAGGTGATTTATCACCGTGAGAGCCGAGCAGGAGCCAGCTAACTCTCGCCGGCTGACGCAGACAGCACATTTAGCAGACGGTCGATAGGCCTGTTCCTTTGTCTCTGACACACTGCAGGACACACACACATTAACCTCTGCTGGATGTGAATGGCAGGGAGCTGCTCCAGAGGAGCCTGAAATCTGAAATGCATTACTGGCCCCAGATCCCAAAATAGTAGGAAGAAATGAATTACAGGCCATTTAGTTTTGTGTCCTCCCACGATGCCTGGACACACATGTCTCTCAATGTGGAATATAACTGTTTCCACACCGTGAATGAATATTTTGGTATTCCTCTAGACAACACAGTTACACAGTTTTGTGGGTTTGCTGTAGGTTTTGGAACATTATTCATTAGTAATGAACAAGGTGGACCATTTAGCCAGCTAGCACCATTTAGCCAGCTAGCCTCCTGGCATCCAGTAATATTGGTACACTTTAGAGATAAAAGGAGGTTATGATTCAAATAAATACATGTTCTAAATATGCATCTGTGGGAATGTGTGTGGGAACGTGTGTGTGTGTGTGTGTGTGTGTGTGTGTGTGTGTGTGTGTGTGTGTGTGCATGTGATTCCATCACCTGCTGACATGTCTGACAGACTTACAGCAAGGTAGAAACCCACAAAACAGCACAAATACTGTCAGATATTTAAACGGTATCACTGGTGTTAAACATGAACAAGAATGTACACAAACCCAAAATTGGGTGATTACACCAGTAATTGACATAAAATTGAGATTGAGATTGAAATAAGTAATTGAAATAAGTGACATAAGTGAAGATCCAACGGCAGGAGTACAGAATAAAGCACAGTATTATACAATTATAATTTCATTATAACTTCTTGGTGATGTATGTGTGGCTGATAATGGAGTATATATGGTTCAGTGCATAGAGGAGTGTGTTAAAAGGTTTTAAAAAGGTCCATTAATACAAAACTGTGCTCTGCTCCCTCTTAATAGAATACAGAAGACTGATAGAACGCAGTGGAATATTTTAATGCAATGTTCTCAGTGTGGCTTTTCCGTGGAGGTTACTTGGTTTCTAATTGAGATATCTTAAACATTTAAAATGCAATCGGTTTGTGAGGGGTTTTTTTTTTGTTGTTTTTTTTTTAAAGAAAGACTAAAAAGCCCCAAAATTCTTAATTTCATCATGTGAGGGGTTTCAGGCTGAAGCACGGATCCTGTTGATCAATATCAACAATTATTTTGACATGATCCCCCCAAACCTGAAAAGAAGAGCATATCTGTCAATTCAAAATGCACTTATAATGGAAACCAGCAGGCTGCGGCTGAATTCCCTCAGTAAAGGTTTATGCAAAACTGCCATTACTTTACTACACTTTCATAAATTCTTTCATCAAAAGTGAATTATGAAAATCTGCTATATTTGTAATTTCAGAGATGTCAGGCTTCAGCACCCAGTGTGCTACAAATGGTTCTTAAAGCAACGCCACAGAATAACCAAGAAGAGATTTGTGAGTGTGGAGAACCATTTAGAGGGCTTATATTAAAACCTTCACACTATTTTGATTATTTTTAGTGTGGATGGAATCATTTGTGATAATACTTCACCAGTGGAGTGTTGTGGGCAGAGTTTTCACAGAAACCCTTAGGGCAAATTGAAAAAAAGCAGAAATTGTTTTATTTGCTGTGTTGCTCAGTGCTCATAAGTGTGATAAAACTTGTTAACCCTACGGAACTAGGTATGTTTCATTTTGAGAATTTGGTGATGGTTCCTAAAACCATCGTATAGTTGCAAATGCTACAAAAGCACTGAGAATCCCTGTTATTAACAGAGATGAGAAGATTTATTTACAGAAGTAGACATTTTTGCATCAGCCCTGAAGGGTTAAATTCAGCTTTTCTGAAAAGTTCTGATTTTCTCTTATGCTTGTCTCATCCTAAGATGTAGATATTTTTGTGGTTCAGTGTTGTTAAATGTTCCTTATATATTTCAACTGTTTATTCACAGAGTTCAGCCACTGCCCAATGACTTCTTTTAGCAAATTTTTAGTCAAGTTTTTTATTCACTCCTGGGATGAGAAATGATCAAATTATTGTCCCTGATTGTCAACTGTACAATACAGAAGCAGCAAATGGAGGATGTGGTTGAACAACCTGGCATATTCTTTTACTGGCAGCAAAACACATGGCTACACTTGTGTGTTGTCACGTAATTGGTTTTGTCTTCCATCCATCAGCGGTTTTGTCTTGTTTATGCTGACGAAAGATTAATTCAGTTTAGCAGCTTGGCCTAGTTTGATATGGATTTGTTGAAACTGCTGCCATATTACTTTCTTTCAGCTACTGCACACAGGAGCCATTTCAATACTTCTTTACTGAGGATGAACTAACTACTGATGTCATTCTGAATATTTCTGTGCCCCATACTTCTCAAACTCATTCTACAGTAAACACACTGCATTCAGGACCCGTTTGAAATTGGGAAATAACAAGTTCCAACTCCGCAAAAAAGATTGGGTCAATTTTTTGTTTGCTCAGAATCGCAAGCTAATACATCATGCACCGATTTATCAGATTTGACATCATAAATTCCATTATGCTGTCCTCTGCCATGACTGGTTAGACAGTACTATTAAAACCACTATTCAATTACCTTTAACAATTCTGTTGTATGGGATATGTTTGCATTCTTAATATATTAGTGAAGTGTTCGCATTCCAGCTTGTAATATTTCATATGAGCCCACTAATCTATACACCTTTTACTGATATGAACACAAACGGCTTTTGGTGTGATTTAAACTAATAATAAACAATAATCGAAAGCACCTGCAATAACTTGTTTTTATGTTCTTTGTAAAGACGCAACACACAGTGCACGTTTTATGGGCAGTCAGAAAATCCCACATTGGATTTTTCAAGTTTCCTGTCATCTATAAGGCATTGTAAACGTGTGAGGTGGGACCTACATGGATCTGACAAGTCTTGACAACGCACAGGTCTTGAAGGATGTGATGCTAAAGGCTTGGTGCCAAATACCACAACACCTTCAGAGGTTTTGTTAAGTCCATGCCTTGACTGGTCAGAGCTGTTTTGGCAGTATGAGGAGGACATACACAATATTAAGCAGGTGGTTTTTATGTTATGGCTGATCAGTGTGTATAGGATATATAATTTCAGTATATTATTCACATTCAGACTGTGATTTTAGTGTCAAACTGCACTGCACTGGCCAATTTTTAGAGTAAGACTTTACAATAAGACTACCCTTATAAAAGGTTTATAATCATTTATAATCAGGCTGTTAATCAGGTTGCATCTAAATAATTAATAAGCAGTTATGGACAAGTTGTAACAGTTGTCATACATTGGTTCAGGCAATATCTCAGATCTTGCTAGTTACTGAGCTTATCTTGGCTCTTTCTCAGGCAGACTTTTAAACTGTCAACTTCAAGGTGTTTATTAACATGCTACTACCATTAAAACGCCAGATCTTGTCAAATAGTGAGCCTGCATCAATGTATGATAACTGTTATAGCTTTTTTATAACTGCTTATTGATGATTTATACCTACAACCTAATTAACAGCCTGATTTTAAATCATTTATAAACCCTTTATAAGTGTAGTCATATTGTAAAGTGGTGCCATTTGTAGTCTGTATTGGTGAGAACTGTGCTTTTGCCTTTGCTATTTAGATTGGCATACATTAGCCACTTTGATTAAGAGGTTCCTCTATCTCTGCATCGCACCCACAGTCTGCAGGTCAATAGTGCCCATAATCTCTGGAGTCCTGATACAGAAGTTCATCCTTATCACAGAAGCTCCCCAGTGGAGTCTGAGTGGATTAGCCCTTCAACTCTCAGCCTGAATACTCAATGAAGATTCCTCTGCAAGGTGTGATGGAAAAGCATCATCCCCCGCTGGGAGCCTCAGCGGCACACACTGTTCTTGCCTGAGTCCAATAGCTCAAATCTGCCAACCATGAACAAAAATGGACATCTGCACTTCATGGATTTTTTTGTTTTTGGTTTTGTTTTTTTTCTCTCTTAAACATGATCTCTATTGCACTGACATTAACCACTTAAAACCCAAGGTCATCTACGTATGTGGACTTCAGTTCCTCAACTCCACAATCACATACAGTACCTTGCATATCCATGTAATGGCAGTTACTGTATCATTTATATTAGACAATACAATTAATTTTTGAAGGAGAGCTGGAAAAAAAAGAACGTCGACATCAGAAGCCAATACATGCTGAGATAAAGGTGTTTTACTAAGAACAGAAAGCAAATGTATGATACAGAATTGTCAGATAATTGGGTTCTAAAATAGTGTAATATTCCTTCAAGATCAATAATAATATCAAAAACAAGATTCAAGTGATGAAAGCTCCCTAATATGACAGAGAGACTATATAAAAAGAGATACAGATTAGAATCAGGATCAGAAAACTTTATTGATCCCGAAGGAAATTGCTTATGTTATGACTGCACAGACACACAAAAAGAACAACTTAAAATATAAAGTCTTTATACATCCAATAAAAATCTATAGAAAAAAAACTGATTAGGTGTATGTTATTGCACATAGTAGAGATCAGATGTATATAAGTAATATTGACTTAAGTATCCATATCCCCATGGTAGTACTATTGCACATAATAATAATAAGACATTGCACATAATGAAATGATTTAGCACCCATTTAGAAAACTTCACATGATACTGCACATGGTAAGACTATTGCACATAAGATATTGCACATAATGATAATGATTATAGCTTCATATTAATCATGTACACAGCCTTAAACTGTGGCTTGTTAAACTACAGTGCACAGTAATCCACGACAAATATTTACCTCTTTGGGCTGAAGGCCTTTGTCTCTTTAAAGCCTTTATTTAGCTGGCTGGGCTGCCGCCACTAGTGTGCTTAGAGTGGTGTCTGATTTCGGCACTAATGCTGCAAAGCCCTCTCATCCACTGGGAGAGAATTAGACTGCAATTATACCTCCACACAAACAAGACCGAAGGAAAGGATGCTTGGTGGTCATGATCAGAGAGAGAGAGAGAGAAACCGAGAGAGAGTACGGGGGATGGGGGTGGGGATGGGGGCGAGGGTTCAGAATTGGGAAAATGAAGCTTTAGAAATAAGAGATCCAAACACTCTCATACTCCTGATCTACTATTCCGTTTTAGTTCATGCCACAATGTTTTATGTAATTACATATAAATTGGCCGGTGTCCTCAATTCAATCTACAACATACACACTAAATAAGCACATCAGAAGGGATATTGCTTCTGTTAGAGCTTTCACTGCCAATTTGGCCAATTTATTAAGAGAAAATGTGAGGAGCCGCATGGATGTGGCAACCTCCCCAGCAAGCAAACGGCAAAGGGAGCTGATGTTCACTTTCGGGGATTTAAAGATGAGGACTTCTAAAATAAAAAGGAAGAAAGAAAGAAAACAATTTTCCTGAGGGGATAAATAAGTTTTTCCAAACTTTTTTTTAATCTAATCTCGTTTCGTTTCCTCTCATTGCCTTGATACGCTGCTCATGCTGGATTGCTTGGGCTCCTGCTATTTTTTTTTGACACAAGTCAAAACAAAAGAAAACAAGTCTGCGCTAGCGGATTGTTCCGTCTTTATCTTTTAATCAGCGTAAACCTGACACCGCACATGATCCCCATTCAAAAGCATTAGAGTAGTCCTCCCTGCTGCTCTCTCCACAGGGCAGGGGCTCATTTGATCCTGAATGGAGGAGGGAAGGAAAGATGGATGGAGAAGAGAGAGAGAGAGAGAGAGAGAGAGCGAGAGAGAGAGCGAGAGAGAGAGCGAGAGAGAGCGAGAGAGAGAGCGAGAGAGAGAGAAGAGTCTTTATTAGTACAGCTCAGCCTGATTCACTCTGAATCACACTCAACAAGGAGAGCTGAATAGATTCTTCAGAAAAAGTAGAGAGAGAGAAATTGTCCTCCATCCCACACGCCCACTCCAATCACCAGATCTGCTCTGTCATAACAGCACAGACACAAATACTGAGGGGGATGAGATCATACACATTTCCTGTTTCTTGTCATTCACAGATAATGGGTAAAATATACACGCACACACACACACACAAGCCTGATGAGCCTTCTGGATTTAGTAAATACACTACTTGGCCAAAAGAGCATAATTATTGAGTTTAGGTGTTTCAGCCACAGCCAACAGGTGTATAAAATCACATAGCCATACACACAGCCATGCAATCTCCATAGACACACACTGACAATAGAATGGATCATACTGAAGAACTTTCACTGGCACAGGATGCCAGTGATATTTCTGCCTTGCTAGTTCTGCTATAGTCAACTGCAAGTTCTAGCATCATGAAATGAAGTCAAGGAGCAACAACAGCTCAGCCACAAAACCAAAGACAGGAGAGGGCCACTCAGTGCTATAGTGTGTAACCTATAAAAAAATGACATATCCTGTGTTGCATCACTCACTACACAGTTCCAAACTGCCTCTGGGTGCAACATATGAACTGTGATTCAGTGATTCTGGAAATGGGTTTCCACGGCTGAGCAGCTTCACTAAAATCAGTATGCGCAATGCTGGAGTGCTGTTAATCATGGAATCTGGAGCACTGGTGTTTCTCTGGAGTGATGGATGCCACTTCACTTACAGACTGACCAATATGAGTTTGAGGGATGCCAAGAGAATCCTTCATACTGGAATGCATAAAGCCAACAATAAAGGTTGGTGGAAGCGAGCGCTGGGCTGGTTTGTCAAAACACAGGTATGGAGGAACAGCCACTCTTTACTGAATCTTGTGTTGCTTGAAGATGACAATGGCATTTTTGTTTGTTTTTTTAGTGGAAAGTCAGATTTACACATCTACGATCTAGTTTTAAGACAATGGTACCACACCTTTCAGTCTTAGTCGTTTTTTCCTTTCCTATTTATCAGTCACATTGGAACGACCATGTACGGAAACTGGTGCCCTCTTCAGGTAAAGCAGTGAGCCTTGTTCTAGGTTTGAAGCCTTTGAAAATCTAAACAAAATATTGGTAGCATACCTTCAGCACCAAACCAAAATTCAGACACTAAACATGTGCTAGTCGACTGACTAAATTTAACATAATTATTGTGTTAATTTGACTTTTCTGGAAACACACGGCCTTCAGTAGTTGAGTACATGAATGTAACATTCCAAAATCATTGCAGATGATCGATAAACTGACGCATTTTCACCCCTCGAGGAACTCACGCTGTTTTTATTTGCCTTCCAGTCTGTTTGATTTTGACAGGCCATTTTGGTGAATGGAACAGATCGGGTTATGTAAACTGATGTGATGATGAAACTGGCAGTAACAAGTGTGTTACTCACCCACAGCTCCGAGAGCGATGTAGCCGAGGATGACAATGACGAAAATCACACAGCAAAGAGCGTCTGTGCAGCCCCTGGAGTGAGATCACACACGAGGGAGTATTTGAGAGAGAGAGAGAGAGAGAGAGAGAGAGAGAGAGAGAGAGAGAGCGAGAGAGAGAGAGAGAGAGAGCGCAAGAGAGAGACAAAGAGAGAGAGAAAATGATACAGCAGAATTAATGACATTCACAAATGACATCAAAAAGCTCAAGTGATACCCACACAGTCATTACTGATCTCATATAAATATATCACATTTCACTATTTTAATCACTCTATACAAGCCAATATATGCATATTTGACAGTCAATTAACCAAAAAAAGGAGCTTTTAGTCCATTTTGGGATGAGGGAGACAGTTTGCTCTGACTGTCCTAATAAAGTTGCACTTTTTAAGGACTGGCATTTGACTCTATAGTAGATTTCTCTCTCTGTGTGTCTCTGTCTCACTCTCCACAGCTCAGAGTAGAAAATAGAAGCAGTTCTGGAAGATCTATAATGTGAAACACATTCAGCACCCCTCTGATTCTAGCAGTCCTCCTCTGGGAACTTTCAGCAACTCCTTTTCCTCTCTTTTGTTCTCATTTTGTACACCGAGTTTGAGATCTCTTCCCTTTTCTTATCTTTCTTTTTTTCACTTCCCCACTTTCTCTGTCTCTCTCTCAGTCATCTTACAAGATAGCTAATAGTTTTCATGAGTGTCCTCCAAATGCTGGAGTAGCTAACACACTAAAACCGAGGCTAGGGAAAGGCCTGCTGCTGACCTAAATTTACTTTTTGTTGGTGTTTTGTAGGTTATCTTTTTCAGCCTTTACATCATTAAGTTGTCATTCGGATTGTGCAATATAACTCATTGTTTATTTCTCTGAATGTTATTGAATGTTGTCTCACCCCCTCATCACCTGCTGCTATCTCATTTTATTGCATTCAGCATTTTTCATGGCAAAAACACCAAGTCACTTTTCATGACCACTTGCACTAATCTGTTATTTAATTATATCTGTTATATTTACTTGCTAGTTTTTTCTTGTAGTTATTTTTTATTCTGTTTGCACTACTACTACTGTTTTTTTCCCTCTAACTCTTTGTCTTATCTTTATACCTCTTGTTGCACTGAGCATGTTTATAACAAAAGAATTTCACCCGGTGTAAATTAAGTTCTTTCTTATCTTATCTTCCCGAGATAATGTTGGTGTTTGGTGGAGAACACTGATGTTAAGTCAAAAATTGTTGCTTTGTGAGACTGATGACATTTTGGAAAGAAAGGTGGTATCTGCTGGAGAAGGTTGGTGGTATTTGGAATAGAATAATAGTTTCTGATGGAGAAACATAGTGTTTGAGAGTGATTGCGTTTGGTGTAGAATACTGGCAGTGTCTGTCGATGTCCGGTGGAGAATCTATTTATTAGACAAAGATGGTATTTGAATGATACCATCATTCAAATTATGGGATTTGTTAGACAATGATGGTGTTGGGGGAAAAAAATAGTTGAATTATGGAGAATGATTGCGTCACTGAGAGAATGTTTGTTAGTATTTGTTGGTGTTTGGCTCCTAAACACCAAAACTATGCAGCAGATATAGATCACACTGTGTGCTCTTACTGTCAGCCCACTGGGAACAGCAACAACGCTACAGAAATCAATTCATATTCTCTATTCATTTATTTATACACACTACAAAGCCATGGAGCAGCAGAGCTGACAGGCCGCGAGATCACACGGGGGTACGGATTTCTGCATGTCACTGAAATCCTGAAGGCAACTGCAAAGTAATGAAACACAGCAGGATGCCACTTACAGAGAATATATTTTTATAGAGATACATGGAGCAGAGTACAAAGGAAATGCACATACAATTTCAGTTGTTTTTTTTTTTTTCCACCCATCATAGCTAGAAAATCGTGTCTTTCTGGAGTCCCAGAATCTTTTGTTCTTTCTATGTGTCTTGGGAACCCCTCCTCTTTCACTTTCACAATTCTGAGTTTCCCCAAGACAAAAACTTAGCACCCCATCACCACTCCCCCCCCCCCCCTTTTTACACCTGCTCTCAACTACTCAGTCTTGAAGCTGCCCTGAACTCCTGCTTGAGCTTCTGAGTTCCCCTCCTTCGTCCCCAGCTCACAAACGGTATGATTAAATAGAAGCATTATGAAATTCAAAGACAAATCTAACAAAAGAAACAGTACTTTAGGTCAGGAACCAGCCCAGCAACTTCAGCAAGTGGACCAGGTTAATCGAGCACCCAAATTTGTTGCGAATCTTGCATTATAGAAACACACAAGTGGAAAGGATAAGCAGTCTAAAAAACGAGACAAAATGCTTTGACGGCTCTTTACTTTCGTGTAATTTCCTTCTGTCAAAATGTTGAAGTAAATCTCATTCATGTGTGGGGGGGGGGGGGGGGGAGAGAGAGAGAGAGAGAGAGAGAGAGAGAGAGAGAGAGAGGGGGAGAGACAAAGAAAAAGAGAAAGAAAAAAACAAAAAAAAAAAAAGAAAGAGAGA
>JBBPCX010070001.1:0-10948 GCA_037974365.1 Hydrocynus forskahlii | reverse complement strand
GAGAGAGAGAGAGAGAGAGAGAGAGAGTGAGAGAGAGAGAGAGAGAGAGAGAGAGAGAGAGAGATCCATAGCTCAGTGGAGAAACAGATTTTAAACTTTTTTCAAAAAAAGAATAATTAGATGGGAGAAATTTTCATATGATTTGAATTTGATGAAAAAATATTTTATTTTTGGAAGAAAACAATTTTGCCATGTCTTTGCCTGACATTATGGGTGCTGAGGCACAGAGAAATAACTCCCTTGTTGTCTATGTCCATTTCTTCTCTGTGGTATAAATATAAAGTTGTATGCAACATGCTTTTTAACCAATAGATAAAACCAAGAGCTATCAACTCATATTTGACAGAAGGTTGTGGGTATGTACTGGGTATGGAAATGGTTACAAATGAATTAGTAGTCAGTTAGTATCAAACACAGTAATATAAGACCATAATAATTAAAAAAACATGGATCAATTGATAGATTGCCAGTAAGAAGACACATGAGTATACCACCCTATCGTACAGTGAGAGAGATGGGAAAGAAGAAACCAAAGATCACATTTAATGACGTTGCATTCAAATTATTGGACTTTGATATGGAGCTGGTCCCCCTCTGCAGCTATAATGGCTTCCACCCTTCTTGAAAGGCTTTCTACATGATTTTGGAGTTTCTGTTGGAATCTGTGTCCATTCATTCTGTAGAGCATTTACGAGGTCAGACACTGATGTTGGATGAGAAGGCCTCCGTTCCAGTTCATCCCAAAGGTGTTGGATGGGGTTGATTTCAGGGCTCTGTGTGACCAGTCAGGTTCTTCCGCACCGAAAATCATCCAACCATGTCTTAATGGAGGCACAGTCATGCTGGAATAGAAAAGGTTCTTCCCCAGACTGTGTCCACTAAGTTGGAAGCATGATGTTGTCCAAAATATTTTGGTCTGCTGATGCATAAAGATTGCCCTTCACAGGAAGCAACAGTCTGCCTGAATTAAATAATTAAGCAGTGTTTCCCAATACTTTTGTCCATATTGTATCTCTAGGGACCATCCATGGCAAATCCCACTGCTGGAATGCTATGATTAATCGTCCATTCCTGACCACTGTTACAACTCAGATACTAGATCTAGTCGTTCATAATTTCAAGATTGGACTAGCTCAGCTCGTTCCTTTGAAGACAACTAGACCTCCAAATCTGCTTCAGAATACAGCAGCATGTGCAGTCTTCAACACAGCAGAATTTTCTCACACCGCTCCACTGGCTTCCAAAAAAACACCTATGATCAGTAATGATCAGACCACGGGGCACAGCTGAACCCTCTTAGAACATCAACTGTGATGACAGTTAAAGTCTGACTAGTTGACATCCCTACTAGTGCATCCCTGTTTGATTCTGGCCCTTGGTGTACATAATGTGACGGGACTATTTTTCTGCATTGTGTGTGTGTGTGTGTGTGTATGTGTTTGTGTGTCTGTGTGTATGTATTTATTAAATGTCCTCATAATGATAGGGATACTGGAAATCTGTAGAAGTGGGGTATTCGGCTGATCCTCACAAGGAAATGTGCTGTTTTCACCACAAATACTTTTTTTTTTTAACAAAAAAACTGCAAGAGTAGGAACATTACCTTTTGGTTACTAAGGTTAAGGTTAAGGTTTGATTTAGCTGTAGGAGTAGTATTGATGAGATACAGTATTATACCAGTCTGTGGAAGGTCACAAATTTAGTAATACCAGTGTTTGTGTGTGTGTCACGTATGGGGTCAGTTATGTGGGTGGCCACTAGAGGCCACCTGAGTATCAGGTTTGGTTATTCCTGATCACACCAGGTTTAAGTAGGCAATTATGGGTGTCAGCTGCCGGTGTGATCAGGAGTAAGAGATTGTGTGTGGTGATTGGATGTTGGCTGATGGGGTCTGGTATTTAAGTTAGTTTGAGGTGGACCTCAGGATCGGTCCACCATCACTTTGGGTGTATGTTCTGGTCTGAGATTTCCAATAAAGAGTCTTCAACCATGGACACCTGCTTGTGCCACTGTTGGAGAGAAAGAGCAACCATGACAGATCGACCGATCTAACAAACAGGGGCAAGGAACCAGCAGAGGAAGAGCTGTGCCCGAAGGAGCTCGTCCTTGGGGCCGCTACGCTCGCACGGCTGCAAGGGAGTGAGATCGGGTTGGCCTGGAGTGAGGCAGACTGGAGCCAGTTCGGGGGTGAGCCGGCGAGGAAGAGCCGGTTTACAACTGCTGAGCTGCTGTTTGGTGGCGAATCGGAGGACGAGGAGATGGACCAGGACTTCTGGTGGGACGGGTGGGTCGATGGATCCCTGATCATTGAACCAGAGCGGATTGTGGACCCCCTCGTCCTCAACTCGGCCCTGATGGAGCTCTCGCTTTTGCTCGCCGATAGGCGAGGCGGGAGGTCCACGGGAAAGAGACGTGGGGGGCGTGGGGTTCCAAGTCGCTCCCATCGACCGCCCGGTTACCAGTTGTCCAAGAAGCAAAAGGCTTCCTCCAGCGCTCCGCTCCCCCAGCTCGAGCCCGGCTCGCCTCGCATGGCGAGCCCACAGCTGGACCAGCGAGCCTCACTCACGGCTGACTCGGGCTCTGGGACCCCGAGGCATCCTGCAGTTGAAGCCCGGCTCCAGCCTCCTACGCGGCATGAAGCTCCGCCCCCTGGAGCTACAGGGCCTGCTCAGCTCAGTTCAACAGTTGAGAGAAAGAGCCCGCAGAACCTGGTCGCTCTGGCACTGCAGGCTCTACCCCTGATGCGCACACAGGGCAGCAGGTCGC
Organism: Hydrocynus forskahlii; assembly: GCA_037974365.1. Lineage (NCBI taxonomy): Eukaryota > Metazoa > Chordata > Actinopteri > Characiformes > Alestidae > Hydrocynus > Hydrocynus forskahlii. The sequence continues at coordinate 8,182 of JBBPCX010070001.1, read as the reverse complement.
CGAAAACGGCTGGAGCAGCCAAGAGGGACACGGAGAGGGACGGTGAAGCCGAGAAGGGCGCGAAGGATGCGGCTTCGGCCCAAGATGCTGCAGAGGCAGCTCCAGTCTCAGAAGCTGCAGCCGGAGAAGCTGAGAGGGTCGCGAAGGACGCAGCATCGGCCCAAAATGCTGCAGAGACAGCTCCCAGGCTCAGAAGCTGCAGCCGGAGAAGCTGAGAAGGCCGCGAAGGACGCGGCATCGGCCCAAGATGCTGCAGAGGCAGCTCCCAGTTCGGAAGCTGTAGCCACGCTCACCAGCTCCGCTGAGTCCATGCAAGCCAGAGCTGCAGACACCCTGCTCCCGAGCATCGAGGCTGCTCTCGGGAGACCAGTGCCAGTGCCTCAAAAATGGCTGCAGCCTCCGACGCCGGCCCCCCGGCGTTACCCACCAGGGCCAGGTAACGTAGCTGGGGTTAATTTAGGAGCTACAGCAAACAGCCAGGAGCCTATAGACCTCCTAGGCCCGTTAGAGGAGCCATTATACTCATTAATAGAGCCTTTAAAACCAATATCAGCGCCTTTGGTTCAGCAGCTAGCTTTATTAGCCGAAAGATCTGCAGCTGTAGCCCTAGCCATTAGCGAGAGACCTACAGAGGCTAGTGAAGGGCTAAACAAACCCACAGTAATAGATCTGCTTGGCCCATTGAATGAGCCATAGACGTAGCAGCCCGAGAAGGGCCTTTAGTCATAGCCATAGCCACCTGAGAAGGGCCATTAGAGGTCAAGGAAGGGACTAGAATACCAGTCGGGGAAGGGGGCCTCCTCCTGAAATTTTTTTTTGGGGGGGGTACTGGGGTTAAAGAAGGCTCTGGTGGAGCCGGGGGTGAGGGCTCCACCCCTGAGGACAGCGAGGGGCCTTCTGAAGACTCCAGTGGAACCCAGGAAGAGGGCGCCAACCCTGTGGACTGCAAGGGGCTTCCCCAGGGCTCCGGTGGGGCCCGTGGAGAGGGCTCCAACCACGAGGACTGCGAGGGGCTTCCCCAGGGCTCCGGTGGGGCCTGTGGAGAGGGCTCCAACCCCGAGGACTGCGAGGGGCTTCCCCAGGGCTCCAGTGGGGCCCGTGGAGAGGGTTCCAACCTCAAGGACAAAGAGGGGCTCCGAGTAAGGGGCCCTGCTGCCAAGGACAGCGAGGGCTTCTCTGCAGAGGGGCTTCGCCCTCAAGGACAATGGGAAGCTCCCAGTGAAGGGCTACGCCCCTGAGGACAGGGAGGGTCTCCCGGTAAGGGGCTACGCCCCCGAGGACAAGGAGCAGCTTCCAGTAGGGGACTCCCTGAGTAAAGACTGGGACTTTCAGAGGGGAGGGGGGGGGGCGCATGCACATGTACAACAGAAATGACAGTGCATCATGCTAAAATGATAAATTTACAGACTGAAGAAGGCCATTGCCTTGTTTTACTGCTTCAGTGCAATTACCAATAGCAGCCCGATATCACCAATACACATTCAATATGAGAAAACACACACGCACACACACACACAGCAGCAGAGGCTCAAAGACAAACCCATTTCCCCTCTGAATTGGGACTGTGTGAAGTGCTAAGTCGGCAAAACAAAGTGGACTGCAAATTCAGAAGCTATAAATTAAACTTCAGGCATGGAAATCTCGTTTAAAACCAAATTACTTTTTAAACAGATGCGCACACACACAAACACATATACACCCTCACACACACACAGTCTTTTCACAGTCTGTAGTGCCCAACAATATAATTCCATCCAATCTTCTGTCTTCTACCCCCCCCCCACACACACACATCTAAGTCAATAAAAGCCAAAATGTAATTAGTTTGTTTCACTTGCCATGGTTGCTTTGCATTCATGCATTCCTTAGCATCTAAATGTGAAGCAGTAAGTAGATAGGAGACTACAAGTCCAGATACACTGAACTGATTTAATTCTGAAGCCTCTACTTTCTGAGGCATCTTACTGGGTTCTCAGGTATACAGGCATCACATATCAGCTGTCCCTTATCTAAAACATATGAAACTGCCATGATCTATCATGACCTGAATCACACCAATGATCATTCTGGCTCCATGGGGAAAAAAGGGGCTACATGAATTAAACTTAATTCGATTTACAGCAAAGTGCCGCCACACTTATTAAGAGAGTGTAAGCATTTTTTAAGGGGAAACCAAAGATTTTCCCTGTTCAGAGTTTTCCCTAGGCTGGAGCTTTACTGACCAGACAACGATTTGAAGCCCAATCTCTAGTGCACAACTTTATAACAATACCACTAATTACAGCAAGGGCAAGGGTTACAGCTCTATTTAAGAGTGAAAAGCTCATAAGAATCATGCACTGTAAAAAATACAGCAATTTAAGTTATTAAAAATAACAACTAACAAATTATAATACAGTAGCCAAATTATAACTCTTTACAGAAAAGTATAACTCTTTATAGTTACATTTTTTTTTACAATTGTTGAACTTTTACAGTCTTATTTTTTTTTACAGCCTGTAGGTTCACTAATGCACATCAAATGTGTGGTGGTGTGCTATACATGGTGAAGTTGAAATTTTTTTGAGGTTGTGAAAATGTAACTTTCTGTTCCCTTATAAGAACACCACAAACATGATGCTCTTGGAGGTTCAAAGATATATCTACCAGGATATGATACTTCAAGTGTCTATGAAAAGCCAAAGCTGTTCCCATTTAAATATTCCACTGCACTTCTGTTTAAACAGATTTTTTTTCAACAAAAGAAAAAGCTGATAGTAGCATGCTAATTGCCATTTTGCCTCACTTATTAAAAAAGTCTAAAAAAGTAAGTAAACCTTTTAACAATGAGTTCCAGAAACAACTGAAAATACAAAACCAAAATTTTGCAAAAACAAAATGTTTCTGTGAAATAGATTCTGTAGACCACCACAAAATTAATATGCCTCAATTTGTATTGTAGATTTTGTGTCACGTCTGTACCCGCTCAGTCACGCCCCCAACGGAGTCTCTTGCCTGAATATTAGGGGGATTATGGCTCCGGACTATCAGGTGACGTCAGGGGTGATGTGTGTGTGGTGGTTTGGCATCTAGACAACCCAGCTGTGAGTAATAGGGCTTTAGGAGCTCGATTACTGGGTTGTTAGGTGCCAAACGACAAGTCCACCTTGTGTAATGAAACATGTCGTATGATTGGTTGTGTGTGTGTGTGTGGAGGGGTTTATAGGCTGGCCATGCCCCAGAATCAGTGCGTGTTCACCCAACTCAGTCTTGGAAGGTCGGCAGGAGAACCTTGGCACGCAAAGGCTGGGTTGCAACGGAAGGTCTGAATGCTGACTCGGGATTCAAAAGAATCAGTGTCTGTGAATCTGTCTCCTCTATGTTTACAGGCTTGACTCCTTGAGAGAAGAGGGTTCGGTGGCAAGATCCCTCTTCAAAGTTTATGTTTGAGTTTATTCAGAGAGAAGGTCCTATGATATTGTTTTGAAACATTTTGCCATTAAAAGAAACTGTATTACTCAGAGCTGACTCCTGCCGGTGTGTCCTTCCATAGACCAGATGAACATGCTGCCAATGGGCAACTGGTGAACGCTTCCTTTGCAAAAGTTCCATGGCACGCTTCCCTATCAGAGTGCTATGGGGAGGGATCCTGCTGCCTGCAGGAGCTTCCTTTTAGCATGTAATTTATATTTCGCAGTGTACCCTGAAATCACTGAGGCTCAAAAAGTCTCCTTTTTGATGCAGCGTCTGATGGGGAGAGCTTTGGACTGGGCAACTGCGGTATGACAAGGCACCCAACTATCAGAACTTTAGAACCAAGTTCAAGGCTGCCTTCGATTTTTCAGACCATGGCCAATCCAGCAGCGCCCGACTTCTGCAGCTGAGACAGGGAAGTGACTCAGTGGCCGACTTCTCCGTGAACTTTCGAATTTTAGCTGCAATAAGCGGATGGAATGAGCCTGCCTTAGTCGCGGTGTTCCGAAAGGGATTGAACCCAGATCTGCATACAGAGATAGCATGCAGAGACGAGGGCCTGTCACTGGACCAGCTGATCCACTTAGCCATCAGGCTGGATCAGCACAAACGGGTGAAGGGTCCCGCTGTCAGTTCCAAGAACACCAAACCGGTGAACAAGGCTCCAACACCGCTGACGTTGGCACCGGATACCAGCATGCCTGAGCCCATGGAGCTGGGCAGTCAAGCATTGACCCCTCAGGAGCAAAGAAGGAGAAAATCGGAGGGCCTGTGTATGTACTGTGGGGGTGCTGTCCAAGGTTGGACCTTCTTTAACATTAAATGTTACTAGAAATGGACAATATGAGTTAAAGGTGAAACTGTATTATTCTAACCAGTCTGTGTCTGTTTGTGCACTTATAGATTTGGGGTTGGCCGTCAACTTTATATCCAGAGCCACGCTTGCGTCATTTGGGCTCCTGGTGGAGAAGCTGCCTGATGCGATCCCTGTGCATGCTATAGATGGGCACCTAGTATTGGGGAAGTCGGACAGCTGCGAGATGCAGCCAGTAAAACTTAAGGTCGAACCAGAGCACATAGAAGCCATTGAGTTCTATGTGTTAGAACACCCCATACCCCTCCTGATACTAGGTTTGCCTTGGTTAAGGCGTCATAGCCCCATGCTGGACTGGAATACTGCGAGGGTGTTACAATGGGGTCCTCGCTGTGGGAAACATAGAGTAGCCACAGTGTTGGGAACCACGTCTGTATAGAGCCCTCAGGCGCAGGTCCCCGCCCAGATTCCCTCACAGTATTTCAGTCTTGCGGAGGTGTTTAGTGCATCTAGAGCCGCTCGTCTCCCTCTGCATCGACCTTGGGATTGTGCTAGGGAAAGAACCTCCGCACTCGAGAGTGTATCCGCTTTGCTCCTGAGGGCAGTCAAGCATTGACCCCTCAGGAGCAAAGAAGGAGAAAATCGGAGGGCCTGTGTATGTACTGTGGGGGTGCTGTCCAAGGTTGGACCTTCTTTAACATTAAATGTTACTAGAAATGGACAATATGAGTTAAAGGTGAAACTGTATTATTCTAACCAGTCTGTGTCTGTTTGTGCACTTATAGATTTGGGGTTGGCCGTCAACTTTATATCCAGAGCCACGCTTGCGTCATTTGGGCTCCTGGTGGAGAAGCTGCCTGATGCGATCCCTGTGCATGCTATAGATGGGCACCTAGTATTGGGGAAGTCGGACAGCTGCGAGATGCAGCCAGTAAAACTTAAGGTCGAACCAGAGCACATAGAAGCCATTGAGTTCTATGTGTTAGAACACCCCATACCCCTCCTGATACTAGGTTTGCCTTGGTTAAGGCGTCATAGCCCCATGCTGGACTGGAATACTGCGAGGGTGTTACAATGGGGTCCTCGCTGTGGGAAACATAGAGTAGCCACAGTGTTGGGAACCACGTCTGTATAGAGCCCTCAGGCGCAGGTCCCCGCCCAGATTCCCTCACAGTATTTCAGTCTTGCGGAGGTGTTTAGTGCATCTAGAGCCGCTCGTCTCCCTCTGCATCGACCTTGGGATTGTGCTAGGGAAAGAACCTCCGCACTCGAGAGTGTATCCGCTTTCGGAGAAAGAAACGGAAGCGATGGAGGAATACATCTCCAAAGCGCTCCGGCAGGGGTATATAGCACGATCCTGGTCTCCTGCGTCGGCCAGCTTCTTCTTTATCGAGAAGAAGGAAGGGGGTTTAAGACCCTGCATAGATTACAGAGGGCTTAACGCTGTCATTGAAAGATATACGCATCCCCTTCCTCTCATCCCCCCGGCCGTTCAACAGCTCCATGGGGTGAGCATCTGTACCAAGCTTGACCTATGGAGCGCGTACAATCTCATGCGTATAAGGGCAGGCGACGAGTGGAAAACGATGTTCAGCACCACAAGCGGCCACTATCATTATTTAGTAATGCCATATGGCTTGGCATCAGCTCTTGCTTGTTTTCAAGTGTTCACGAATGATGTCTTCAGGGATTTCTTACAAAGATTTGTTATTGTTTATTTAGAAGATATTCTCATCTACTCTAAAAACCTCAGAGAATAAGTAGCGTATGTGTGTGCGGTCCTTCGTCGCCTGCTCCAACATGAGTTGTGCGTGAAAGCCGAGAAATGTGAGTTCCATGCCACTGAACTCTCATTTCTCGGTTACCGGATTGGTCCTGGGGGGGTGGTGATGGAGGGAGATAAGGTGCGAGCGGTGACAGATTGGCCAGAGCCCACTACAGTTAAGTAGTTGCAGAGGTTCTTAGGCTTTGCCAATTTCTATTGAAGGTTCATTCGCAGGTTCAGTACTGTAGCAGCACCGCTAACAAGCCTTCTAAAGGGGAAGCCGAAGCACATTCGGAAGATGCCAACTGCCAAAGCAGCTTTTGAAACATTAAAGGGGCGCTTCACCACTGCTCCAGCATTGAAACATCCGGACCCCACGAAACCATTTATCATGGAGGTCGACACCTCAGAGGTGGGGTTGGGGGTAGTGCTGTCGCAGTATTCGGACACTCCTCGCAAATTACATACCTGCACTTTGTTCTCTAAGAAGCTGAGTGACGAAGAGCGAAACTATGATATCGGCAACCGTGAACAGCTGGCGGTCAAAGCGGTGCTAGAGGAGTGGCGTCACTGGTTGGAGGGGGCCAGACAACCTTTGACTGTTTTCACTGACCACTGGAACCTTGAGTATATCCGGCAGGCAAAATATCTATGCCCTAGGCAAGTTTGGTTGGCCTTGTTCTTTGCTAGGTTTCAATATGTGATCATGTATCGCCCTGGCTCAAAAAACGGGAAAGCAGATGCATTGTCACGTCTCTTTCCAATGCCGGAGGCACAAAAACCACCAGAGCCAATTATTCCCTCCGCTCTGATTCTAGTGCCCATCAGTTGGGATATAAATACTGAAATAGAAAGAATAAATTCTCGGGGATCCGTCCCGCGGGAGTACCCAAGTGGGAAAACATATGTACCTGAAACATTAAGAGTAAAGATGATCAAATGGGCCCATAATACCCCGGCTACGGGACATCCAGAGATCCACCGAACTGTCGAGGTGCTTAGGCAGAAGTCCTGGTGGCCTTCCTAATAGGCGGATGTAGGGAGGGCCATACAGTCCTGCTCTGTCTGCACCGTGTCCAAGACCACCAGTCTACTACCTTCCAGGAAGTTCATGCCCCTACCGGCACCGCAGAGGCCATGGTCCCACATAGCGGTGGATTTTGTGATGGACCTCCCATTATCGAAAGGGTACACAGTCATACTGGTGGTGGTGGATCTGTTTTCTAAGGGGGCTAGGTTCCTTCCTTTTGGTTCTAATGGCCAGGCTGAACAAGTGCCATTAGTTAATGCCATGGGCAACAACATGACTGGGCAGAGTTCCTCGGTTGGACTGAGAGGGGTATGGCCCAGAGGAGAGGAGCTGGGTCTCAGCCAATGACATATTAAGTTAGGAGCTAATCCAAGACTTTCATAGAAGGCGTCTGGAGACGCCGGCTCCTCAGCCCCGGGACCTTAGATTAACAAGTTCTCCCAGTCACTGTGGTCGGCCTCATTTGGCTTTGAGGGGGGTACTGTCACATCTGTATCCGCTCAGTCATGCCCCCAACGGAGTCTCTCACCTGAATATTAGGGGGATTACGGCTCTGGACTATGAAGTGACGTCAGGGGTGATGTGTGTATGATGGTTTGGCATCTAGACAACCCAGGTGTGAGTAATAGGGCTTCAGGAGCTCGATTACTGGGTTGCTAGGTGCCAAACGACTTGTCCACCTGTGTTTTGTTAGTTTGTGTAATTGGTGTAAAGAAACATGTCGTATGATTGGTTGTGTGTGTGTGCGGAGGGGTTTATAGGCTGGCCGTGCCCCAGAATCAGTGCGTGTTCACCCAACTCAGTCTTGGAAGGTCGGCAGGAGAATCGTGGCATGCAAAGGCTGGGTTGCAACGGAAGGCCTGAATGCTGACTCGGGATTCAAAAGAATCAGTGTCTGTTAATCTGTCTCCTCTATGTTTACAGGCTTGACTCCTTGAGCAGATGCAGTCGCAGGGAATCCACAGAGTTTGGAGAACTAAACCCCTCCATGGGCCTCCCGCTCGTACCCCAGAGTTCCCCCAGTGTCCACGGAGTGCCCCCCTCCATCACTGTTCTCTGGGGCAACGCCCCCTCCGGGAAGTCCCTCCCCTGGGACGCGGCGGCTCTCTTGCCGCCCTGG
>JBBPCX010070000.1:0-10948 GCA_037974365.1 Hydrocynus forskahlii | reverse complement strand
GGCAGAACTGCGTGTAGCACTTGTGGAAGAGTGGAACGCATTGCCTCAGAACAACATCATGAGGCTAGTGAGGAGCAGTCAAGCTGTCATTGCGGCAAATGGTGGAAACACCCGCTACTGACATTGTCCATTTTTGTTATTTGGGGCTATCCTTGTTATTGTGTCAATTTTTAGGTGTAATAAATATTAAGCTCTGATCCCCATAGTGGTAAGACGGGCAGAAGGGACAGTTAAATGGATGGAGGAGGATGATCTGAGGGTACGAGAGGGAGTAACAACATGAAGGAGGTCGGATAGATACGGAGGGGTAAGGCCATGAATGGCCTTGAAGGTTAACAGAATAATTTTGAATTCAACCTGAAACTTAACCGGGAGCCAGGGGTGCTGCTGCAAAACAGGACTTATATGATGGATAGAAGGAGTTCTGGTAATGAAGTGGCCAGCTGAATTCTGAACCAGTTGAAGCTTGTGGAGAGTTTTATGAGGGAGACCGAAAAGCAGGGAGTTACAATAATCTAAATGAGAAGTGACAAGACTGTGACCGAGGAGGACAGCAGTTTGGGGGGTAAGAGAGGGACGGAGGCAGTTGATATTACGAAGATGAAAATTATTATTGATGTGAGATTGAAAAGAAAGAGTACTGTTGAGGATGACAACAAGACTCTTAACCTGAGGAGAGGGGGAAACGGAGCAATTATCAATATCAATAGAGAAACTGTCAGTTTTGGATAATGTTGATTTGGTACCAATAAGGAGAACTTCCGTTTTATCACTGTTTAATTTAAGGAAATTTGACGAAAACCAGGTTTTTATTTCTGTCAAGCAATCTGTAAGGGAGGAAGTTGGGGGGTTGGAAGTGGGTTTACTGGTAAGGTAGAGCTGGGTGTCATCTGCATAACAGTGAAAACTGATATTGAATTTACGGAAAAGGGGGAGGAGATAAATGAGGAGGGGCCCAAGGACAGAGCCCTGGGGTACACCTGAAATAACAGGGGCAGGCTGGGATAGAAAAGGCAAGAAAGATAGGACCTAAACCAGTCGAGGAGGATGTGAGTAATACCAGTGGCAGATGATCTATTTAGAAGGGTGTTGTGACAAATGATATCGAAGGCGGCACTCAAGTCGAGGAGGATGAGAATAGTGAGTAAACCAGAATCGGCTGCTATGAGAAGGTCGTTAGTCATTTTATGAGAGCAGTTCCTGTACTGTGAAGTGGGCGAAAACCAGACTGGAACTGTTCATTCAGGTTGTTATGAGATAAGTGGGAATGGAGTTGAATAGCTAGTTTTTTGAAGTATTTTGGAGATAAAGAGGAGATTAGAAATGGTTAATGAACTTTGTAGGATCAGCACCAGGTTTTTTTTTTTTTAGGATTGGGGTTATTGCAGCAGTTTTGAAGGATGTTGGGACAGTTCCAGTGGTGAGGGAGGAATGGATGATAGCGGAGATAAGGGGGGGTCAGAGAAGGAAGACAAGCTTAAACAGAAGCTGTGGGGAGGGGTCCAACTGGCAGGTGGAGGATTTGGACTTACAAATGAGGTCTGAAATTTCTAAAAGAAAGTGGGGAGGAGAAAAGAAATGAGCTGGTGGAGGAAGTTCAAATGAAATACTGGAGGTGGATAGTGAACCAAGATGCTGATGAATTGTCTGGGGAAAAAAATGACATAAGAGAGTTAGAGAAGGCAGATGAGTACAGGTGAGGTGGCAGAGAGTCCGGGGGTTGGATAATGTTCTTATACAGTGAGAACAGTGACTTTGTATTACCTTCATTAGAGCAGATTAAACCAGAGTGATAGTTGCGTTTATATATGTATACATACGATCTAGTCAGTCTATTTAGACCAAATCCCAAGGAATTTCTCTTTCTGAAGTCTGAGAGAGAAAGTCAGTTTTTCCATTATGTATATTTCTTCTGTTATTTCTTTCCAATCTTCCACTGTAGGTGGTTCCGGTTTAAGCCATTTCCTCGTGATGGCTTTCTTGCTTGCCATTAGAAGTATCAGAATCAAAACTCTATCATTTTTTCCCCACTTTTCAAATGTTATGTTTCCCAAGTATAGCGAGTCACATCTGAAGGGAATATTAATCCCAAAATTTGCCTGTAAGTTCTTATGGATCTCCCGCCAATACGGAGTTGAGATCCCAGAAAACATGGAAATGACTGGCTTGATTAGATCCACACAACCTCCAGCAACTCGCCCTTCCCTTGATGCCATTTTTCTTGAGGCGTAATAAAAAACCTTATAAGATTCTTCCAGCCAAGTTCCCGCCATGCAATTGAATATGTTGAGGCCCATTGTAGTTTAAATAATTTTTCCATTCTTCCCCCGAGACAGCCATACTTCCTTCCTTCCCCCCTTTTTCCTTAACACACAATGTATTATCATATAGTCTAGAAATAAACTTACTCTGTATCAATGAATTACATGCACATCGGAATATTTCAACAAGTCCTTTAACTCCCTCCTCCATCACTCCCCTTAGATTTTGATTATAATAATGGCGGACTTGAAGATGCCTATAAAAAATCACTTTTCTGTAAGACGTGTTTTTTCTGAAGGGATTCAAAACTCTTAAATGTCCCATTATGCACAAATGTAAAATAGTTTGAGAGGCCACCTTCAATCCATTTTTCAAATCTACCATCCGTTTTGTTAGGTGGGAAATCTGAATCATATGCACGCCATCTTAAAAGTCTGAGTGATTCCCCTAAACCATGCAGTTTTATAGTGTCTTGCATCATCTTCAATGCTATATTAATCCAGGGATTATTTTTATCTATCATGTCTCTTAACAGTTTATTATCTGCCAGTATCACTCTCAAAGGGATCCTTTTTATTACTGTACTTTCTATGTCCTTCCATCTCGCAGTGTATGATGGTATGCATCAACAGACAAGGGGTCTCAACTGATCTGCGAAATAGTAATCCCGCAGACAGGGGAGGGCCAGTCCTCCACATTCCTTCTTTAGTTGTAATGTTTTACATTTAACTCTGGGTTTCCTCCCTTGCCACAGGTATCTAGATATTAATTTATCCCATTCTGTAAACTGCTTGGCAGGTACCTCTACAGGAAGAGTCTGAAACAGATACAGACATCTGGGTAGAATGTTCATTTTGATAGAGTCCACTCTCCAGCTCAGACTCAGGAAGGGTAATAGGTTCCATCGTTGTATGTCCAATTTAATTTTCATATTCAATGGGCCATAATTAAGATCAAATAATTTAGAGGTATCCTTGGGTAAGTTAACTCCTAGGTATCGTATTGAAATGTAATTACTTGGGTTTTCTGAATGTTTAGCTTATAACCCAAAAGTGACCCATATTCCCATATTCATCTAAGATGTTCATTAATTTTGGAAATGTCTGTGTAGGTTGTGCTAAATATATCATTACATCATCAGCAAACAGAGCCAATTTGTGTTCTCCGTCCGACATGTCTGTTCCTTTTATGTTGGTGTTTTGACTAATCCATTGGCTCAGTGGTTCAATAAAAAGGGCGAAAAGGAAAGGGGAAGCGGGGCAACCCTGCCTGGTCCCCCGTTCCAACAAAAAGGGGTCAGATAAACTTCCATTGGTTTTAATTCTTGCTGTCGGTCTGTCATACAGTGTTTGGAGTGTGGCAATAATAGTCTCATGAAAACCAAATTTTGACAGTGCCTTATAAAGGAAGATCCACCGAACCGAATCAAAGGCTTTCTCAGCATCTAGACTAATAAGTGTTGCGGCCATTCCTTGTTGTGAAATATGTCTCATAATATGTAGCGTCCTTCTAATATTATCTTGTGTTTGCCTTTGTCAGATAAAACCCTGGATGAATGAGTTTTGGTAAAATCTTTTCTATCCTACGTGTCAAAACGGCCATAAACAACTTATAGTTTACATTTAATACACTAATTGGACGGTAATTTCCATAGTCTAATTTGTCTTTCCCTTCCTTTGGAATGAGCGAAATCTCCAGGAAGGGGGGATTTCTCTTTTTTGCAGTGTCCAGTTATAAGCTTTTAGTAATATCGGGGACAGCTGGTCTCGTAAGTATTTATACCATTCACTGGTAAAGCCATCTGTACCCGGTGATTTATTTGCCTTTAATCTTGAAATTGCTGAGTGCAATTCCTCTTTTGTTATTTCAGTTATTAATTCTCTGTTTTGTTCCTCCGTGATAGTAGGTAATTTAAGGGAGATGAGAAATGCGTCAATCTCCAAGTTGTTATCCGTCTGTGGTTGGGAATACAGTGTTCTATAATATTTTACAAAACTTTGTTGAATTTCCTCTAGTTAACATTCAATTTCTCTTGTAACAGGATTCCTAATTTTACATATAGCATTATCCGCTTGCTGCTTCCTTAATCTGTACGATAAAAGTTTCATTGACTTTCCTCCTACTTCGCTGTATCGTTGTTTTAAAAATAATTGTTTTTGTATTTCCTGCATACTTATGTCATTGATCTCTTTTCTTATATCTTTCATTTCCTGCTTTACTCTATTATCCAAGCTATTCACATGTTGTCAGGTCTTGACAGCGACCAGCAGGGGTCACACTTGGTTAATGTTGGGGTTTTGTGTTAGACTTTTATTTTGAACTTGGTTTAATTGTGTCTCCCATATCAGCTGTATTGTGTTTCAATTTAGTGATTGCATGTCCTGATTGGTGGAGGGTTAAGTCTTTGAAGTATTTAAGTTCTTTGAGTTTGAGATGTCTTGGTCGGTCAACCCCACCACTTTATGTTCTTGAGTATCTAGCGCTTTGTTTATTGTAAATTGTTCTCATCTCGGTTAGTCTTGTCCTGTCGTGTAAAAGAATCTATAGTCTGTTGTCTGGCTCACATGCCAGAGTTTTGTTTTGTATTTTTGTAAAAGAATAAAAAATGGAAAACGTAGAAGACGTCTGGAGCATGTGTGCCTGCCAGTCCTGCCTGTTTCCAGGCAGGAGCGCTGACACATGTTTTCTTTGTCGATGTTTTAATTTACGTTCTAGGTCATGTAGCCTTTGCCTCCTACCTTTCTTTAAGTAGGAGGTAGCAGCAATAATTCTCCCCCTCATCACTGCTTTAAGCACGTCCCATACCATAGATGGTGCTTCCTCTCCTGGGTCATTCAGATCTAAATATATTCTAATTTCAGTTTTTAAACCTTCTTTAATCTCTGGATTATTCAAAATGTCTGAGTTAAGTCTCCATAGTGTAGACTTAGTTTTCCTACTGAGGTTTATTGACATATAAATTGGGCTGTGGTCTGATAGAGCGATCGGCCTAATTTCACACTGTCCTATTCTATGCAGATCTCTATTGTACATAAAGAAGTAATCTAACCTGGAGTATTCTGCGTGGGGGGGAGGAATAGTAAGTATAATCTCGACTAGAGGGGTATAGTTCTCTCCAGACATCTATTATACCCATTTCCTTCATTAACAGTGTGATCTTTTTGTTTATTAGTTTTGATTCTGGGTTTACACTTGATGTATCTAGTTTTGGGTTTAAGCGTACATTGAAATCCCCGCCACATATTAAAATCCCCTGAGCTTTTGTAGCCATTAAATCAAAAATGTATCTATAGAACATCCAATCACTACCTGGTGGTGCATATACATTCAGGAGACTCACCATTATCCCGTCTATTTTACCTATTAACATAACAAATCGGCCTTCCTTATCTTTGAACTCTGATGGGTGTTCATAATTCACTGCCTTTGATAACAATATGGCCACCCCTCTTCTATGTCCAGATTTATAAGAGGATGAGTATGCTAATTTGAATCCCAATCTATTCAGTTTGGCATGTTCTGTATCACTAAGATGTTTTTTCTTGTAGGAAAGCTATCTGTACTCTATCCTTCCATAATTTTGATAGGACCTTCACTCTCTTAACTGGGCTGTTTAGTCCATTAACATTAAATGAAACAATCTTTATCCCTTGCATTTAGGTAAAACCGTGTAAACATATAACTCCCCCATAACTACAAAAAACAACATTAAAAGAGCAATCATTAAACATTCAATAAGTAATGCTAGCCAATACAACTGTGTGACTTCCAAGCTAGAGGTCTCTGTAATGACCCTACACAGGCCTACAGCATTAGGCTTCAAGGAACAAGCCCCCTCTCGCGGAAGGAGGGGGGGCCTTGAGGATAACAGCTTGAGAAAATTTCATCTTCTGATTTATCCTGATTTTCTGATCTTTAATTAGGTTATTCACTTTTCTCACCCATCTCGGGTGCCCTCATTTCGTCTGAGCCTGTGGAAGGCACCTGCCTTCTATATACTTGCAGTTTGTCTTTGAATCTCGTGTTGTGTCCTGTACGGGCTGCCCATCTGCCGGCTCACCCGCTACCTCTGTACCATGTCAGCTGCTGTAGCCACTCCATCAACGTCTCCGGGGCTTTTACGATTTCAACAGGTAGTCCCCTCCTGGCCATATCATACGTCGCTTCCTCGACAGACTTGTAAATCTTAACCCCATCCTCATAATTCACCTTAAGCCGGGCTGGATACGAAGTTTGAAACCGAATATCTTTACCCCTCAAAATCTTCCGAATCTCGGCATACTCCTTTCGCTTTTGTAGGATGTGTGGGGCATAATCGTTGTCGAGGTTAACTCGCTCACCTTGCCAGGTGAGACCCATCTTTTGCCATGACGCATGGAGAATGTTCTCTTTTAAAGCTGAGGAATTTTCAGAGGATAGCTCTCGTTTGTGCATCCGCTGCCGGTTGTGGACCTATTGCATGGTGTGCTCTCGCAATGTGCAATGGTCCTGTGTCTGGAATGTTAAGATTTTCTCGTAATAGCTTTTCCACGAACACTGCCATCGACGAAAAGTCCTTCTCCACCCCTTCCTGAATTCCATATATTCTGACATTTTCTCGTCTGGAACGACCTTCTAGATCCATTACTTTAGCTTCTAGCTGCAATTGTAGCTTTAGCATTTCGCCTAAGATGTCTTCCGAATTTTGGATCCTCTCCTCGGCTTTCACAATCCTACCTTCTGCCTCTTCCAATCTTTTATTTGTGTTCCCAATTTCCATTTTAATGCCCTCGGGTTGCGCTTTATTATCCCATCTAAACTCTCTTATTTCCTTGAGGATTACACCCAGCTCAGTTGTGTCCTTCCCCGCCGATGGAGTTGCATCGCTATCCAGACCGTCCTCATTAGCAGGGGAGCTGCTACGGCTTCGTTTGGCATACTCGTGCATGTCGGACTTTTGTGGTGTTTTTATCTTATTTTTAAGCCTAGTATCCATCTCTGCCCTTTATGCTACACAATTTAGAACTTTTGAAGTAAAATTCAGGCTACAGGGCTTTTCGGAATATAACTAATTGGGAGAACTATGTCCCAACGGAAGTCTCTCCTTACATTTTTTTTTGTATTTTTATATACACATTTACTTGAAACAATGTTATAAATATTGCCATATAACCCCGGTACCCCCCCAAAAAATTCAGGAGAAGACCCCCCTCTCGACCGGTTAAATGCCCCTCGGTAGCCTCAATAGGCCCCTTGCTAGCCTCAATAGGCCCCTCGCTAGCCTCAGTAGGCCCTTCACGGGCGGCTGCAGGCCCATTAGCTGCTGCTGTCCCAAGCCCTTCAAAAGACCACTCTGTGGCTACAGACCCCTCTGGCCCTGCTATAAGCCCCTCTTGGGCGCCTAAAGACCCCTCCAAAAAGTCCCTCTGCGGCTAACAGCCCCTCTAAAAGCCACTCCGCGGCTAACAGCTCCTCTGGAAGCCCCTCTGCGGCTAAAAGCCCCTCTGGAAATCCCTCTGTGGCTAACGACCCTTCTACTAGGCTGAGCGGCTGGGCTAACGGGCTAAGCGGCTCTTCTATCGGTCCTAAAAGGTCTACATACTCGTAGCTACCTACTGTGGGCTTCAAAGAGTCTTCTAAAGAGCCTAGTGGCTCTTCTAATGGGCCTAGGATGTCCAATGGCTCTGGGCTGCCTGCTCTCGCCCTTACACTCACCCTAGCTCTGCTATATGGCTCGTGACCATGGTCTCAGTGGCGCTGGCGAGTGTGGTCTTGGTGCTCGTGAGCATGATCGCAGCTCTTGAGAGCGCGGTCTCAGCACTTGGGAGCGTGGTCTTGGCACTAGCATCGGATGCCTCGCTTCCCCTCATGGCTTTCGGTGGCATGCTGGACTGCGCACGCCCTAAGGGTAACGCCTGCAGCACCGGTGTGACGGGGTCTGCGGGCTTTCTGTTGCAGCTTGTCTCTGCTCCTGCATCTGCGAGTCGTTGGTTGCTGTGGGCGGAGTTTCTTGCCACAGAGGAGGCTGGAGACATACCTCGACCTTTGGCTGCCTCAGGGTCCTAATGCCCTGGCCTGCCCTAAGTGAGGCTTGCGGGTCAAGACGATTGCTCACCATGCGAGGTGAGCCAGGCACGACCCAGAGGGGTGGAGTGTCAGGGGAGGTTTCCAACCTCTCGGGCTGCCGGTGAACGGGTGGGAGACGCTTATGACGTGAAACCCCAAGTCCCTCGCATCTACGGACCGCAGATCTCCCGCCTCGCCTCTCAGCGAGCCCAAATGGGAGCTCCTCCGCGATCGGGTCCAGGACGAGAGGGTCCACAAAGCGCTCTGGTTCTATAATTGGGGATTCACCCATCCCACCATAAGCCCAGGTCCTCTACCTCGTCCTCTGACTCACCAACGCACAACAGCTCGGGCGTAGTGAACTGGCTCGCCCTCGCCTGTTCACACCGAGCTGGATCCAGCTGCCAACACCCAGGACAAGCTCTTCATCCTCCTCGAGCACCCCGTATGGCTCAAGGGGCTCGTTTCTCCGCCTCCTGTGCCCGTTTCTTAGGTCAGTCAAGTCACGTCGCTGCTCCATCTCACGGCACATAAGGCAGGCACACAGACACCCAGGGTAGTCAAAGAGCGTCATATCTTTTTATTGTTTGAATCAAAAACAAAACAAAACAGGCATGCGAGCCAAACTCTAGAACTATAGATTTCTTTTACCTGAAGGAGACAGGAGTAAACCAAGCTATAGTGATCAGCTGACTGACAAAAGCAAACTGAACACAAAACCCTATAAGTACACCCAAACCCAAAGCCCACAACCAATGCACAGACACAAACATTTAACACTAATTAAACGCAGCTGTTAGTAAGATCTAAACCCCCAGTGCACCCTGTCAACATAGAAGCCCCAATACACAATTCCCAAACCAAAACAGAAAAAAGGACGGCCTCTAGTGGCCGCCCATCTGTCCAGCCCTAACACTTAGTTATTCACCAACCCCCCTCCTTGCCCCCGCAAATGGGTCTGGACTTCCCTATGATGTGTTGTCCAATATTCTGAGAACATAATGAGATTCTGAGGCAAAATCACAAAACGTCAGACAGTGGCCGCAGAGCCGGAGCAGCTCAGTGTATCCACGCCATGGGCGAGTAAAGTCATCTGGCGTGACCGTGTGAAACTGTCTGATAGGACTTTCAGGTATTTCAGGACTGGGTAATTTGTTGCTAAATCAGCAGTGGGAGCAACCGGGCCGTATAAGACCAGCTCACTGACGTCCCACACTTCAGGCTTCATGTTGGAGTAACTGTACTATTGACATGTTTCACAATGTTCACAGACTGGCTGGCTAGGACAGATCAAACAAACCTAACTGACAGCAGCCCAGTTATCTTGGTGTGATTTCCTTATATTGGAGCCACATTGACTGACAGGTTAAATTATCATGGATATTTAAAGGGACTTTCCACCATAGACAAACACAGCACCAAATAGTACAAATTACATTGCCTAGGTCAGTTTTTTCAACAAATCTCAGTAAGATCTGGGAGAATTAGAAAGGAAACTGATACTGTGATTGCGAGGGAGGACCCTGCCGCACAGGGATTTTCTTCTGGCTGTGCATTATAACAGAAAAATCTGAGCCAGAATGTCTTTCCCTCACGACTATTACACCTACACATTTTTCACCGGTGCTTGTTCTGTGTGGATTATTTCCCTAACATCGAAACTGGGCCTTGACGATGTAAAATAACTGCATGAACATGAATATATGGTAATCAGCAAAACTCCAATGACAGCACTCAGGATAAACACATACGACACAGACATACACACGCACACACCCTCCACCCTGTAAACACACCATTAATGAGGTGTTAACTGACGGGTCATTACATCCAATGATCTCTAATTGGTCCTGAAACAACTACAGTGACAGACATGTCATGAGTTTGCAGTCTAGACTGTGTGTGTGTGTGTGTGTGTGTGTGTGTGTGTGAATGTGCATGCCAAAGTGAGTATAAAGGTGCCATAATCTGTTTATCCAGGCTCTCTGAGGTAACTTTAATGTAATGGAAAAGAAGCATCATGTCTGCAAACACATCTCGCTGTGTGTGAGATCTCTCTGGGATGTTGCTGCTCAGAGGTCACGCCACCAAGACTATAGATGAATGACTGAGTGTTTCATTCCTCTGAGTAATAGTGAATGTAGACTGTCTCATCTACAGAACGGCAGTAAATTGTTCCATTTAAAGAGCAACATTAAATCAGCATGAATTTGCACTTTAAGCATCTTCAAATGGTCCAAGATTTTGTTAAAGAGGAACATTTTATTATTTAATTTATTTATTTAATTTAATTTGGGTTTATGTTGTGTTTCATCAAAGAAAATCTGAAGGATGTTTCGAAGTTTTCCATTATATGAGCCCTTATATGAGGCCGCAGACCAGAACCGTGACACCTTTTAAGTTACAATTAGGTGTAAAGAATGGAAAACTCAACCCTCTGGTTCCTCTGGACCAGTGGCGTAACTATAGCAGGTTCAGCTGGTGCAGTTGCACACGGGCCCGTGATCTCTCGGGGCCCGTCACTACCCCAGACCCGCCTCCTTTAAAAAAAAAAAAAAAAAAAACTCAGCATTAAAAATCCAACCATCAAATAAAAACAGCTAAATAAAGTTATCATCTTTCTTTGTTGCCACACTGTCAT
>JBBPCX010069999.1:5000-10950 GCA_037974365.1 Hydrocynus forskahlii | reverse complement strand
TTATACACACCCACTAATTACAAGCAAACAGATCATAGGTGAAGATGGTTACCTTTAATAGCCATTCAAACCCGTTTATGTCAAGTTGTGTGCATGTTATCAGGCCAAATCACCAGGGTTAGTAAACTTTTGATCAGGGTCATTTGAGTAGTTTGTTATAAAAGAGTAAACACAGTTGTTTGACAATAAATAGCTTCAGCCAACCACTAACCATGAGTGAAAGAAAAGCTTTTGCGTTACCATTCATATTCTCTGAAAAATGGAAATGATCAATTCTGCCAGGGTATGTAAATTTATGAGCACAACTTAATGAGCACAACTCGACGCTTTGTACTACGAGATGCGTCACGCCCCCATACAATGAACCAGCGGCAACTTCAATCTGAGCAAGCCGTTGTTTTGAACAAAATGTCACTTGTTTAGAGATACTACAGTTTGGAAACGCTGAAAAGCAAGACGGCTACTTGCAATGTGTGTAAAGCCAGCGTCCCAAGGGGTGGAAGTATGGTTGCGTCGTACAATACAACAAATTTAATCAAGCACCTGCAGAGATTTCACAAAAAAAGTACCAGGAGTTTATGCTAGCCAACAGGGGAAAAGATACCAGGCAGCAGACGCTCGTTGACATTTTCCAAAAACGCAACAAATTTACAGCAAACAACCCAAAAGCGAAAGAGAAGACTCTTAGCTCTCCCTCAAGCCCTCTTTGGGGTTCTTTCAGGGGCTATTTTTATGTTTTGTTTTTGCCCTCTCCCCCTCTCTCCATTTCCCAAAACACGATGAGGCTAAAATTGGGCATCTCGTAACTCGGCCGGTCCACTTTAAATACAGAAGTGGTGACATTACACTCTGCCCATGTCGTGTCTCCGAATTCACATTCTTTACAATGTATTAGTTTTACACTTTATTTTTTTACACAGTTGTTGCTGCTAAAATGGACATAATACTTGAACTATTTAGATGACTGTCTCAAAACATGACGAGGCTAAAGTTGGGCATCTCGTAACTCGGCCGGTCCACCTTAAATACAGAAGTGGTTAGATTACGTTCTGCCCGTGTCGTGTCTCCGAATTCACGTAATTTAAAATGTACTAGTTTTGCACTTTTTTACACAGTTGTTACTGTGGACATAATACTTCAACTATTTAAATGACTCAGCCAAGATTATTGTGTTTTTGATATTTACAAAATTTTACAGCTGTTGCTGCTACCTTTTTGTGAAGTGTAAATAAATGGAATGCCTTTAAATTCAGTGTAGTTGGGTATATTTTTTGCTCTTCTAATAAGTGCCTGGTAGTTTATTTATTCTGTGATGTAACCTTACTAACAAACAACACAATGTAATAATAATAATATTAATGCTAATATTAAAGTAAAAAAGATGTATTATATCGGAATCTGTATCAGTATCGGCAGTCGTGTATCGGAATCGGATCGGTACTGGAAAAACGTGGATCACTAATTTATTTGGAATTTTATTTTATCTGGAAATTAAGATAAATATTGTCTGTAGTTCTTAAAAACTAAGGAAAAGCTGTACAGTTTAATACTTGCACCTATAACAGATAAAACCTGAGAAACTGAACTGTATCTTATATGTATATACAGAGTAAACCCCCACTTAATCACGGTTCAGCAGTCGCGACTTCAGTCTCTTTTTTCTGAGAACTGAACTAATAATTGTTCGTGAAAACCCCTGCACATTCGCGGAAACTGCAGATAACCTGTCCTCAGAGGCAGGAGGTTTGAAAGTAGCCAATCCAAAAACGTTGTTTATTTCTCCTTGCTGCTGATTGGCTGGTGACCTGTGACACATCTCTGGCAGAAGCAGCCCGGCATTTCCCCCCATCTCGAGAGTTCTTGTGTTTTTCCTTTTGTTCTTCTTAAAGCTCTGTGTTAAATTAATTTATTACCTTATTTACCCTGCTTATACCAAAGAAAACAAGAGCACATACCAAAGAAAATGTGCGTGCATAAATTACAGTACAGTCTATACAGGGGTAACATCGGTATTTTACATTCTAGCACTTCTAGTGCTGCTACAGCAGTTCAGTGTAACTGCTGTAGCAGGGTTTACACTCTAAAAACAGGCATTTTAGGCACTGATATATATTCGCAGTTTTTCACTAAATGCGGGTGCTCTTGGAGCGTAACCCCCCCGATAAGTGGGGATTTATATATACATATATATAGATACACACACACGTATAGATACACACACACACACACACACACACACACACACATGTTAAGGCGATCATTTTCTATAGGAGGTTTGTCTGAAGGCACAGACACATAAATTGGCCTGGGAGGGGGCTGGCTTTCCCATCAGCCCCCTTTGACATGTACCCATTACTTGAGGGTGTCTAATGAAAGGATGACTGGCCATGGCCAGTAGGGACAGCGCTCAGTCTGGGACATATTACAGGGCTGGACCCACAGCATGATCTGTACATTCAGGGTGTTTCTGATGCTGCTAATGTCTATTGATGCCTGTGTCTGAGCACTTATTTCACCAACCTCAGAATAGAGATGTAAGGGGCAGGGCTGATCTGTAGTACTCACACACACTTACAGAGGAAAAGAGGCTGCTCTGGTCAAAACAGAAGAACACTGGGCTCTTTGTACAGTGATGTATGATACTGCATGTGTGTGTAGTGTGCTACAAGGTTGTGCAGGGAGCAGCATCTTTACAAGGGCAGCGATAAGCCACTGACTGTGTTAAGCCCCCTGGAAACTTTATGTGTGTGCCAACTCATTTCCCTTTAGCAAAACCTTGGCATGTTTGGCATGATGCCTCTTTTTAATGTCCAATATTGATACCACAACCTCCAGTATCTACCGATACTAATACAATCCGATTCTGTCTTTTCCCTCTCATAAACAACTAAACTGTGAATTATACATCTGTCTCAACACACTACAACAGCAGCACAACTCATTTGTGGAGTGGCACCAACTAGTGAATAATATCAGTGCAAAAAAACTAGCTCTTCACCACTTCACTAAGTTCAAACCTCACAACATTTTAGACTCTGCATTGGAAGCATGCCAAATTTTGTGAATTCTTGTCAATAAAGAGTGATACAACTAACACATTTCAGCATCTGAAGAATCACTTAAGCTGTGGTATGTCTACCTTTGCTCAGATTTTATAGTTTTAAGTTCCATTTGGCTCGCTCAACGAAATAGCCACCAATGGCCAATCAAAATTTAGCGCCTAATACATGACTTTGCTAATGTTGTGTGAAGATGGCAAACTTTTATAATATTTTGTCCAAAAGGGGTACATAAACTGACACATTTTAGACTTGTGCCAGGATCTTGTATAATTAAATTTAAACGTCATTACTGAATTCTTATGATACACCAAATTTTATGATATTTCAATTTGATCAATATCTCAATTTGATCAATATCTCAAAGCTAAAAATGTTGAAATTTTGTACATACTTGGCTTGATTAGCTTACTTCTACAGTTCCATTTGAATCCATCAACAAAATAGTCGCCAGTAGCCAATAGCCAATCAACTTCAGCAGCCCATACATGTGAATTGACAATCTTAATGAAATTTGCTGGCTCATTCATAATCCTTTATGAATGCAACAAGCTACAACATGTTCTCCTCTGTTCCCCTGAAATGGTTTGGTCATTGTTCATTCTCTCATTTTCATCGGTGGTTTTATTATACACCATGATGTAGTACACCTAGTTGAACTTTCTTCATGAGTTCTAGTAATAGACCAAAACATCTCAGCTGGAATTAGGAGTCTTTCTACAGGAGGTTTACTGAACCTGTCAGGGAAAACAGAGATCAAAAGAGGCTTAGAAAGAGATCCAGTACTTACCACATGCAGCCGAGAGACAGAAGAGGAATAGCAGAGCCTGCAGCCCACCCGCACCCCACGCAGAACCCATCCTGGAGAAACCTGCCAAATAACAGAGGAGTTCCTCAATCAGATGTGCTTGCAGTATACTGTCAAGCTTCTGACAAGAAAATGTAAAAATATATGTCCTGCATATGTATCGTGTTTCATTTAAATCATGGAGTGAAATTCTTTTTTTGTGCAATTCCAACATGAATAGGAATGAAATGCTAGTAAGAAGAGTCTGTCATTAGGCCAAGGATTTTCCATACTGAAAATAGATAAATATAAAGTGTATGGACTGAATACATTCAAAAATGTTTGTAAATGGCCAAAAAATATTTTTGTTTAATGTATTCTAGTGTTTGTAATGCATTTTGGAATGAAACAATGCACTTAAAGTGTATCTCGCATTAAAAAGACTTGGCAAAGTCACTTTAAAAACAAATGGCAATTTAAAAATATTGACTAAGTATACACAGGCAAAGACATGTATACACAGACAGGATGGGGGAGGAAACAGGCATTGGCTAGTTTGTAAAATTATCATATCAATTTATTCACGGCCATTCACAATTTGGCATTTCTGTTGTTGAGAAATTAAATTAAAAAAATATGACTAGGTTACAGGAACGCTGGCGAGACTGACGCTGCTCTGTCTGGCATGTATTTATTTGGCATTTTTTTAAAAATGATGATTTATTGTAAATATTCATCCTTTTAATACATAGTACTGTATTGTCTATATATATTTACTATTATTTTCACAATTGTAACTATTTTACTATGGCGAGAACAAAACAGGCCGCCCGCAAATCCACCCGTGGGAAGGCACCCAGGAAGCAGCTGGCCACAATGGCGGCTCGTGAGAGCGCTCCGGCCAACGGCGACGTGAAGAAACCTCACGTTACAGGCCCGGCACCGTGGCTCCGAGAGAGATCCGCTGTTACCAAAAATCCACGGAGCTGCTGATCCGCAAGCTGCCCTTCTGGAGCCTGGTGCGTGAGATCGCTCTGGACTTCAAGACCGACCTCCGCTTCCAGAGCTCCGCCGTCATGGCCCTGCAGGAAGCCAACGAGGCTTAACCTGGTGGGTCTGTTCAGCCAGGCTTACTTGGTGGATCTGTTCGAGGACACGAACCTGTGCGCCATCCGTGGCAAGAGAGTCACCATCATGCCTAAAGATATTCAGCTGGCCCGCCGTATCCGTGGAGAGTGGCTTAAACTAACTGTGGTTAAGGTCCCCAATGTGGAACGCCCTCCCTGAACATCTGAGGAGAACACAGTCCACCGTCTGCTTAAAAAAGGACTTTAAACATTTATTTGTAATATAATTTACTCTTAAAAATGATTATAATCTCTTCTTAATTTAATGTATATATTCTTTTACTTTTATAACTTCTGTAAAGTGACCTTGAGAGTCGTGAAAGGCGCTTTGTTTTAAGAGTACAAACAGAGGAGCAAATATTTGGTTTCTCACTGCACTTGCATCATTGTATGGATTCATTCAATTCCATCAGCAGCGACTGATTTAATTTAAAGGAGGATTGATTTGCTGAGGCAGGCATTGGATGGTAACTGTAAATACAGTGCTTTGGAAAAGGTTGGCCAACACACACCCCCACACAGATACACGCACGCTCACTCACACACACACACACACACACACACACACACACACACACACACACACACACATACACACAAACACATGATGGTGCTTTTTAAACAAATAAATAGCTTTACATGTGATTTCATCAGATGCTTTTTGCTCAGTATAGTGCTGTATATATGGATATATACATTCCATTGCGTTCCCCCTCAAATCGAGCTGTGAGTACAACTGCATGTGTAAAAGGTGCTTGCGGGGGGACGGAGGACAGCAGTAGTATAAGATTCAGTGTGAAGAAGCTGAACTGCAGGTCAAAATTCTCCTCAGTGCATTTCTCAGAAAGAGAGAAATGATGCCCTGTGTGGCACCATCACGACCAGAATGAGAAATGAGTCTTTAAGGCTGAGGGTTTCTCTCTCTCTCTCTCTCTCTCTCTCTCTCACGCTCTCTCTCACTCACTCACTCTGCTCTC
>JBBPCX010069998.1:0-10951 GCA_037974365.1 Hydrocynus forskahlii | reverse complement strand
GGAAAACAGGAGGGAAACCTAGAACTCGGGGGACAAGGACCGAGACAGACGCGACGGGGACGAGGTGGCCGTTACAATAGTGTGTAGTCCATCTCTAGATCTCTATAATGAATCAAGGCTACAAAATGTACTTATGGTTCACGCCCAAGTCTATGCAGTACGCCTAACTCCAATAACAGCCTATTTTGAATTCTTTATGATTGTGATGAACACTTGTACATATGACCACCCCTATAAGCTACAGCAGTGTATCCCCACTCATTCATGTAGAATGTTTTAAAAAAGACCTTTCAAAATCAGTGTATATTGAGTGTGACCCAGTGTTTGTGTGTGTTTGTCCAGAGCTGCAGCAGGCATTCAAGGAATTTGACTATGACCAGGATGGATACCTGCATTACAAGGACGTGGCCGACTGTATGAGGACGATGGGCTACATGCCTACCGAGATGGAGCTGATCGAGATCATTCAGCAGATCAAAATGAAATGTGCGTGTGTGTGTGTGTGTGAGTGAGTGTGTGAAGATTTCAATTTTAGATAATTTTTCCACATCAATAAGCTACAAGATACCTTTTGACTTCCTTTCTGATGTAATGCCTTTGCCCTGAAGACATCACACTGTGTGTGTTTCTTTGTGTATATGTGTCGCTGTGTAGGGGGCGGTCATGTAGATTTTGATGATTTCTGTGAGCTGATGGGCCCCCGGATGCTGATGGAGACGGCACACATGGTGGGACTGAGGGAGCTTCAATGCGCATTCAAACAGGTGAGTGTGCATCACCGAAGACAGAGTCTGCAAGTGTGCCTCTAAAGAGATGAGTGTGCACTACAGACTGGTAGAAGCATCCAGTAACTAGTATAGAGTCATCAAATGTCCATGTGGCCAGTATCTTTCTAGACTACTGTGTGTGTAGTGGGCATAAGAAATAAGTGCATATGTTTTCAGAGCCTGTCCGAAGTATGTATATGCCATACTGAAATTACAACCACAAACAATTATATTTTACATTTTGTTGAACAGTCTTTCCTCTGGGTTGACTTCTGAATAATTTTACACTCTGGGTTTGGTCCATGGTGTCATTTGAGAGTGATTTGAAATGCCTAGAAGAAGGTCAAAGGACAAATGTATGTTGTTGTTCTCTCCCACTCTTTAGTCATTTCACTCCTCCATCTCTCTCTCTGTTATTTGACTCTCTCCCTGCTCTCTCTCCTTCTCTTGCCCTCTCTCTCAGTTTGACTGTAACGGTGATGGACGGATCAGTTTTGATGAGCTGAAGGAGTCGATGAAGACGCTGCTGGGAGAGAAGCTGAAGAAGGGAGAGCTGGAGGAGATTCTGTCTGATATTGACCTCAATGGAGATGGAACCGTCGATTTTGATGGTTAGCAGCAGAACTGGGCATATGAGGACACATGGAGAGAGAGAGAGAGAGAGAGAGAGAGAGAGAGAGAGAGAGAGAGATGGAGAGAAAGAGATGGAGAGAGAGAAAGAGAAAGAGAGAAGAGAGAGAGAGATGGAAAGAGAGAGAAAGAGATGGAGGGAGAGAGAGAGAGAGCGATGGAGAGAAAGATGGAGAGAGAGAAAGAGAGAAGAGAGAGAGAGATGGAGAGAAAGAGATGGAGGGAGAGAGAGAGAGAGACTATTTAATTTATACTTAATCACCAGTGTATTGGGTGGATCTAAAATGGAATAGATGCATTGATAGTTGCTAGCTGTGTAATGTATACATCTACCTGTATTAAAGTAATAAGTCACTTATATGTCAACATTTTAATACATCTAAAAAACTAGAAAAAAAATAAAAACTGCCAAAAACTGTAAAAGCCTTCTTGAAGGTGAAAATTTGTTTAGATCATAGTTTGAAGAAAGCAGTTTATTGTACAGTGTCGGAAACCACATTAACAAGTCTATTGGAGATACTTAACAATTCAGCACAGATTGAAGTGAGTGTGTGATGATTTAGACATGCAGTTTGCATCATCGAAATTTTATTTGAACTATCGCTTTAAGATCAGGGCTGGACTCACAGTGCATGTTTGAGTGACAACGAACTAAAGAGACAGTACTGGACAGTTTAGTCGAGGTCATTTCACACTGAAGGCAGGCTGACTAAACGCAAAGCCCATACGAACCCTACAGTCGGGTTACTCTCCACGACGGTGCGGTCATCACTTCTTACAGGCAAACTCTCAGCCCTCAAGACTGGAGAAACCTTTACAGTCTGACTCTGGCTTTTATAGCTGAACCTAGTTGTGCTCTCAAAGTTGCAGAGAACTGCCACATTTACATTTGCTTCCCGTGTATGAATGGCCTCCCCCATCAAACTGCATGTTTTGTTCATATGTTCACTAGTACTATTATAAACATTAATCCTATTATTATTACTATAATATACACGTTTACTTTAATAAGTTATTAAAGCTGCTGGGGCAGCTGGGGGCCTAGTGGTTAGGGAGTTGCCCCTGCAGTCACATATGACGAAAAGGTCACTTCACTCATATAGATATGTTTTCAAAAGTATTTTAATGTTACTCTTTTCGACCCTAAAAGAGTAAGACGTTTTGTTGAGGAAAGGTAGTCAGGACAAGTATTTGGGGTGTCTTCTGGCCTAGTGGCAGGTCGCATTTTTGAATCCCAGAGATGCTAGTGGCACCACTGAGGTGCCTTGAGCAAGGTACCGTCCACACACTGTCCCATGGGCGCCCTGTTGGTGGCTGCCCGCTCCTTCACTTGGTGAATGCGTTAAATGCAGAGAAATAATTTCACACTGTTCACACTGTTGCTGTGGTGTGAAATAAGGGACTGCTTAACTTTAAATAATCCAGTACTACTTATATAGCAAACTGATTTCATGCATTAATAGGAATGTTCAGCGTAATTATTTGTAGTTTATGTGTAGTTTGTGTACTGTGACTCCGGTGTGCTAAGACTGTATTTTGTTTTCTTGCAGAGTTTGTAATGATGCTGTTGGCTCGATAGCTGCACTTCGGAGACTTCGGAGACTCCAGCAAATTTTGGCTTTCCAATTTGACAAGCATTTAACTACTAGGCATATACTGCTTTCAATCTGCTGTTAAAATAAATCTGCTTGATTAAATAAAAGTTTATCCGTGTAAAAATGGGTGTTGATCTTGCTTGCTTCTGATACTTAAAGAAAGCAGCCGGTTATGAAACATTAAATACTGGTGTGCCACCTGATGGACAAATCCAGCAATGCAGCATGATGAATATTTTTGAAATTTTTATTTTTAATTTAAAATTGACAAGATAAATATTTAAGCAAAAAAAGCATAGTTCTTAAAAAAAACAATAATTTCCCCCAAAAACTAAAACTAATTTGCATACAGCTGTCATTCTTTCATACACTGTGCACAAATAAACATAACGGAAGAGAGGAAAATGAAACCAGTTACTGTTCAGGGGGAGAAAAAAAATACAAAACATCCAAGCCAGTGCATTATGCCATATAAGCAGAATGCAAAACGCTTTTAATAAGGCAATGTTAGTGCGCCCGCACGCTGAGACAGCATGCAGAGAGATCACAGAGAGTACTGCTCTGTTCAAACATGGGATTTCAGTCACACACTCAACAGAAACATTTGCTCTCAGTTCCACTGATTTTGTCCAGCATAATTCAAAAATGAAGATGTAAGACAAAGTCACTCAGAGTAGCCTGATGTTACAACGCTCCACTCAACAGAAGCTTACGGAGTCAGAATTGTCCACAATGGAAATAGGAATCAGACGTCTGCCTCTAAAGGGTACCTCTGAAAGTATTACCTGTTACCTTTACCATAATTCTAAGATGTGATTTGGGTATAAATTATTTTTAATTATTTTTAAAATAAAATGTATTTTTAAATGAGCTCGTAAAATAATTTGCACTGTAGGCATCACGACCTCTCGTAAGTTTTAAAGTGGTGCACTTTTCATTAGGACCCCTTTGAATGACTGTTTACACATCAACCACTGAATTATGCAGAAACGTTTAAAAATCTGTGGATTCGGCTCTAATACAAGAAACCTTAGTGTATTTTTTTAGTTCAGAGCAGTTTGCCACTCTGATTTCTGAGATAAAACAACACCCTCTTATGGAAGTTCTGATTATTGCAGCTGCGAGAACGGATACAGGATGGAAAATGGCACTGAGAGATTGTGCGTGTTTTTTTTACTCTGCTTTGGTGACATGGAAGTAACTCAAAATTTGTACAGGTGTGCTGAAAAACACAATGGAATAAAAATCTTCAGTTTTTGATGCGCCATGAACTTTACAGCTAGATCTGTTCAACTTTACATTAAATCTCAACAAAAACACAGAACAGCAGAACTCCAGCCATCAGATTCAGTGGAAAATCAGCATTTGGGATTTTGTTTTACTCCAAATACACACACATACACATACACACACACACACACACACACAAAGAGTATATGTTTGTTTGCAGAACACAGAGCTAGCGAGTGATAGAGAGAAGAGAGTGATAGAGAGAAGAGAGTCAGAGAGGGTGAAGGGGCAGAAAATAGAAAAGAAAAAGTACAGCAAGAAAATCTGTGAGTGAAGTGAAAGAAAAAAATCATTAACGCACATTTCCATGTGTGTGCAAATGTGTTTATGCATGTATGTGTGTGTGTGTAGGGGGTCTCTGATGACACAAGTGCTTTGCTGGTGTTCTCTCCAATCCAACAGTTCATCAGTAAACACGACGGGTGTGTGTGCACATCCCGACACCATGTGCGTGCGTCAGCTCTACTCCGTGTGTGTGTTCTGTAAGTAGGTGAGGATGTGCTGTATTTTGACAAGTCTCTCTCTCAGGGTGGTCATGGAAAGCAGAGAGAGCTGATAGCGAGGGTCCACTGGCAGAACTGCCAGCAGCCACCAGCAACACGCTGGACCATTAGGAGTTGCCTAACCAAGAGAGAAAACAGATTTGTAAATACGATACACACACATCATTTGAAATATTCTTTAAATTGTTTGAACATTTCATGCTAAATGACAAAATGAACACAGATCATACAGAATAACCTTACATTAACATTAATTAAATGTACGTTTAAAGTCACTTTACATAACGCTGCTGTCAAAACAAAATCTTGTATTTACTAATGCTGTTTATTTTAAATTTTAACATGATTTGAGAGGAATGGATCAATAGAAATCGGCCAAAGTTCAAAGGGGGGAACACAAAGCAAGTGTGTACTGGCTGCTGCCCTGTGATGCATCTCTGGCAGATGCAACTGTACATCCCAAATTCACAGTTTTTCACAATTTGTGGGTGCTCTTGGAACGTAAAATTTTCAGGGGGTTTACTGTATGTACATATACACACTATATTCTACACTTATTGGTTCTGCTGGAAATCATATTTGTGATTTATATTTGAGTTACCTGTATATCAGCCTCTCTCTCAGGCATTGGGCCAAAGTGCTGCAGAATCTGTTTCCTGAAGCGGTTCTCCAGCGTGTGGAACCAAACCTTGGCCTGGTTATACACCTGATCGTACAGGTCCTGCAAACGGTCCAGTTCATCCTCATCTACTACCTACACACACAAGAAAGACACACATATTTAACACATTCTATTATTTATCAAAATAACTGTACAAATAGCCATTACAACTACATGACATACTTTAGTCCATGTTTTTAGAAAAGAAACCACTGTATAAGCAAGTCTGTATATAATGCATATAATTTGCAAAACTAATAATCATCCACGACTTCTGCACAACACTAAAGCAGCAGTGCACTTCAGACCCACAACATGTCTTGGCTGATCCACTACAGCAGGAGTGAGTGTAAGGGGTAAAACTGGTTCTACTTGATTTTTGCTTAACTCTTCAACTTCAAACGTCTTTGTGTACTAGGCTGCGTGACTCACCCGCTGGTCCTGTAGGTACTCTATGTTAGCGGTGCAATATCCATCCTTCATGTTGCGGCTCAGTACCCTGAACCTCTTCCCTCCTATAGTGTCCACTACAGAACGTCCGTCTGGCAGGAAATGGACACTGCGAATATGAAGCATGCAGCCGTAATCCACGAAACTGGAATAAAAACAATAAATCAGCTTTGACAACACACATTCTTCCTCTTGGCTATGGGCTTTTCACATCACTCACACATACATACGATAGGCTGTAGGTTTTCAAAATGTTTTAATACAAATTTTCATGTTTTCTTGGAAGGTTAACAAAACTTTACCATAATAAGGATAAGCAGGTGTATTTAGAGGAAAACAACAAAGAATGGTAATATTTGTGCCAATGTTGGTGACAGTGATGGCTAAGGAAAAGTCAAAGGCCAGTTTATCCCTTTGTTGTGACGTCAGATCTAAACAGCACTCACACATTTCAGGTGTTGAAAATATTTCTGAGCCAAAGTATTTCAATACGAGCTTTTACAGCTGATGGGGAAATAAAACCTGATTGCATTCAATTGCCATACATTTATCCACAATCAGATCTGGATTGTACCCTAATTGTTTTGGTAACAAATTAGTACTCACCATGTGAAACATTAATGCTTAAAAGTGATCCTTAAGATTTGTATTAGGGCACTCAGAATGTGTATACACACCCACACACACATACATCCATGCACACACACGCACTCACACACACATACACACACACACACACCCTTACCCTTTCTGGACATCACTGATGCACATGCCGAACTGGCATGTTCCAGTTTCCATGCAGCGCCGGATCATCAGACGATAACGTGGCTCAAACACATGCAGTGGGCAAGGCACAGTGGGGTAGGCCATAGTGCACACAAAGATAGGAACATTCTTCTGCAGACTGGGGAAGAAACAGAAAAGATATAGCATTTTCATTTTAACGGACAGAGGTTTTAAAGGTTCAGGAGGTTCAGTCTCTTTCTGAAGGATTTATACATGCCTGATTATTTTCAAATGATCCTTTAACTTCTGCTCAAGTTTATTAATGAACAAAGGAATCTATATTTTCCGCAGAGATTTTCAGTCATTAACTTTGTCATTCTCTTTGAGTTGAATTCCGCTGTGTTGCTTCAGCCTTCTGCTTTCAGCATTTTAGGGTAAAAAAAAAACAAAAGAAAAAAACAACAGAGCTAACCAACTTCCTATGCTGGAAGACATCGGATGGACTAAGCAGTAACACTGTAGATCTATAAGTTACTCAATACAGTAAGTCGTTTTCTAAAGCAGATGTTCTCAAACATTTGAAATCTAAGGCTCCCACTGCACATCTCCTCACTCCCCATTTACCCATCCACCACAAAAAAGTTAAGAGATTTCTAATTTTTTTTTTGCATGGCCCCCTGTGACCCGCACTGTACTAATGTAATGAAAGCTACATGGGTAAATAATGATAATAGTATTAGCGCAAGAACTGGCATGCCCAGCACATCATGAATGAATGGTTATATCCCTCAATAAGAGTTTAATCTGACATAATATTTGAGTGTATGCATGTGTGTGTGCGCCCCACTTACTCTGACAGCTCTTTAGTTTCCTCAGTGTGAATTTTGTGCCTCCCAGCATGTTCTTCAGACAGATACTGCTTAATAATGTCATCTAGAACTCGCGTAACAGAATATTTCCTAGAGGCAAGATACTGTAGGCAGAAAGAGAGAAAGATAAAACGATTAAACATCCAAGCTAAAAGCACATTGTTTTTTAATCAAATTGGCAACTTTCACCTGACAAAAACTTTGTGAAAGTAATAGCTTCATGACAAATCAAGTGTAGTTAAGACATGTTTGGTGTCTAAAGCGTGCTTCTGTTGACATCTGAGAGACTAATGTATCCAACAAACAAAGGGTTATACCCCAGTCGCCTCAAACCATGTTGCATAGCTGAGACATTTTTTCAGTGTCCATGTTTATAGATAACAGTTTGTCGTACAATGTGAGAAACCCCATAAGCAAGTCTATCCAGTGTGAGTGAGTGCTTTAGGCCTGCAGGTAGCACAATACTTCCATTACTTGTTGGTAACATAAGCCTTGCAGCTCCATTGCAAACCTAAAGAAGCAAAATTCAGATGCCAAGCATGCCTTGGTCATTTGGCGATCAAAGAGCAGATATGAGTAAACCTGATTTTTCATAAAATCATTGCTTTAAATCAAGATCTAAATGACTTTTGGTAACATGAAGTACATGAACTGCATGTAGCAGTGAGATTATCACCATTTTGAGGCTTTCTTTGCAAAGTGGACACTGCGGGCTGTGGTCTAGGCATCGTTCCAGACAGTTCTTGCAGAACGTGTGTCCACAAGGAGTTGTCACCGGCTCATAGAACAGTCTAGAATCAGGCCAGCAAAGACATCCAATTATTAGCTTCCATTAAAGCAACCTTCGTCTACTGCTTACATATTTATAACAGGTATGTCCAGTAAATCTTGATGATACACAGATACGTATAGTATTTGTCTGAGTGTTAATTATATGTAGCTATGGTCACTAAGGCCTGTGTTACTAACCACAGGCATGTTGTGTCTCTGTGTGTTATCAGTACCTCATACACAGTGGGCATTCAAAATCGCTGGGGTCCAGCAGGTCTCTTGGCACAGTCTGACTGGATTCGATTTCCTCACTAGCCGCCGGGTCTGTGGGGGCTGTGGCTACAGAATAGTAACAAGGAGAAAAGATTGAGACTTTTTCTCTCCAACATTTGTAACATTCACGGGTAGCCCTTAGAATCAGGTTGTCAGCTTCTTGTAGTTTTTCTGTTTCTGTTCAGCAGTGATAACCCAGAGGATAGAAATAAAACATGGGCTGAATCCATATGAACTACAACTACACCAGTGTCATATAGACCATTATAACACACCCAATTTCATTACTAAACTACACACATTCCAGCGCTTGCACTTCATCAAGTTCCATGGCTACCCTATACCCATTTCCACTGTCACACTTATGAATAAGAGATATATCAGTTACTAATGCATATATGTGCCCATGGATACAAAATTGCTATTATTATTTTCTTTTGAAAATATGGTCAATATTCAGCTTGCTCACACACTGAAGCGTGCATAGGAGTAAGTGCAGTCACTGGTGACAGGAATTTCCCTTCTTAGAAATTCAGTGGCTTCTGCTGGTTGCCAATGATTTTAATTTATTGACAGTTATTGATTTACAACAGTGCTACACATTTACACAGCCCTTTTAATGGGGAATGATAGTAGTAACACATTATTGAGCCACAAAGGTTCTGTATGGAAATGAGTTTGCACAAAAGCTCTATACGAATCCATTCATTTTAGACACTCTCTGCAGTGCCTAAAGACATTACTGTTTGACAATGCACCATGTATAAATTCTGGTTATGCTACAAACTAAAACTAGTCCCTTGTCAAGGTGACTGACCTCCTTGTTTTTTGTGTTTGCTGCTGTGTGTGTTGATCACGCTTGGGCCCGCCTCCGAGCCGGACAGTTTCCTCTTCAGTAACCCTCCCTTTTCTTGGTCACTAAGCTGGGGAGCAGAGGATACTCTTTTTAGCCTCTCTTCCTTGGCCCCGCTCGGCGCATGGGCCCTAAGGGAATGAGCTCTACTCAAACCTGGCCGCTCCAAACTCTCTGACCGGCCAAGCTTCTGGGCAGAGGACAGCTGAGAGACAAAACAACTTCTGTTAACCCTTAGGAGTCTGGCTGGAAAACCATACTGTCATTTTATATAAACAATTGCTAAAGCATAGCTCATTCAAACAATCTGAGGAATTCTGAGAAAAATGTAGATTCTGAACTTTAAATTCTTATCACATTTGTGTCGGTGGAGATACTGTATTATGATTTCATTTTTTTAAGCTGCTGCTGTAGGTCCAGCCATTTTTTTTTTTTGTATCGTAACAAACAGAATTTTTTTTTACAGAATGTAAAGTAAATGTGAATACAGTTTGATATGTAAAAAATTATGTAATTATCTCAAAATAATGATTTAAATGTTGTGTAAACTGAATGTAGAGGAAAACAACAATAGTGTCAATCTTACACATTAGCAACTACGAGAACTAAATAAAAAAGATCTATTGTTCAGAAAAGCTACAGAACACTTGGGAATTATATAGATGTTGCATGTGGGATTTATAATAGAAGATTTATGTTTACCTCACTGGGCTCAGGTAATGAATTGATGGGAACAGGTTGAATATTAGTGTCCAGCTGTGTTTTACTGTGCAGGTGAGGTAAGGGCTTGTGGGTAGTCTCTCTCAGACTGGCCTGCATGCTTTCACAAGCAGGGGAAAGCAGGTCATGCAGGATCTACCAGGGGAAAGGAAAGAACAAGAGCAAAATAGATCAGAGAAAGACATCATAACTACAGCAAACACACGGGAACTGCTGGATCAGATGAAATTTATAGATGAAATTAGCCACTCCAGTAACACTGGCATTTTTACTGTTTTGAATAATTAATGTGCATTGTGTAATACAGAAATAAAAATAAATAAAATGAACGCATAAATGAATGACTGAATGAGTAAATAAATAACTGAATTAGGGTTGGTTAATCCAGACAGATTACTAATCCAGATAGTCTACTATCTCCTTCTCACTGCATAATTGCTTCTGCTGGAACATTTATGAGTCCTGAACTCAAGCGCTCAGCATGATTGTGTAAAATCCTAACTCTAAAAATCCTGTTTGTGTTCCACAAATATAAAACTAGATCAAAACAGGATGAAAAGAGCCCTTTCAGACCAAAATTAAAACACTCAAACACACACACACACACACGTGTCTCCCAAAAGAACAAGCTTGTCTAATTTGATTACAGTCCTTAAGTTCTAAAGTAGTGTCCTTGCAGTGTCTGTGGGTGTGTGCATGTCTGTGTGTGATTCTGCAGTATAATCAGAGAAAAAGTGTGGGATACTCCTGATTCTGGTTGAAAACACACACACACACACACACACACACACACACACACAAAGTTGAAAGTAAAAAAGGCTTTTCCCGTTGAACACACCAGAG
>JBBPCX010069997.1:0-10952 GCA_037974365.1 Hydrocynus forskahlii | reverse complement strand
GTCTCCTGTTTTGCTATTTTGTTCTGTTGGGGAGCACGAGTCTGCAGCGTCCCGTGATTGTTCTGTTCCCCTCGAGCTGGGGCTCAGGGTTATTGTTCTGTTCAGCCTTCCTGTTTTCATTAAAACTCTAAACTGTGTCTAACCCTGCTGTGTGCGTCCTCCTCTTCCCTCTCCTAGCCGGTCGTTTGACACTGGTAAAGCACACTGTCACTGTGGCCATTAAAAATGTTAATGGACCATTTATGTCTTACCTTTGAATGTACTGCAATTGTTTTTAACTTATTCAAAATAAATGCTTCTTTAAAGATGCAGTCATAAAATGTGGGAAATAATATGCTTGACTATTAAGATAATAAGGCATATTGTTCAAAATGCAACGTACAGCAGTCACTGGCCAAAAGGAATAGAGGTTGCTAGGCAAAGGTTCCCAACAGCAACAGTTTTTAAGTACCATATCTGTAGCATACAGTAGATTAACATGGTTAATGAGTTCTCTGTATATATTATAGACCATAAAATCTGTTAGCTTGAAACCAGCGATCAACACCTACCTACTGACTTCTAAAACAATATCTTGGTTTAAATAAACTGGTAACAGAGGTCGGGAAAAAAATATTATAACGGATAATTTCTACTGAAAATGAATTACATTTTTAGAATAATTTTGGGCTGTTTCTATTGGTGGATTCATGACTAAATTTCCATGCAGTGTAAAGGTTGCTGTTGTTAAATTGCATTTTTTAAATGCAGATGAGGTACAGTGATGTAGAGAGTTCAGTTTATGTTATGGTGGCCTGTTAAAAAGGTGTATCCTGGTTAGGGAGACTTATGGCCTGAGACTAGATGCTTCTCTTAAACTTCTCTACTTTGGCCATTATGCTTCTGTCTGATTTCAGTGGTGCTGATTTGGTGCAACATTCTGCAATGGATAACTCTCGGTAGTCCCTTAATGTCCTGTACAGAGCTGCTCCCAAACCAGTAAATTTGATGATGGAGCTGAACCTGTGTGTGGCCACACAGTCATGGGTATGCAGCCTTATGGAGCTTCAATGTTTAGTGTAATTGTGCTGGAGACATGATTATCAACTCTCACTATCTGTCTTTGAGGAAACTGAAAACCCAGCAACAGAGGTGGCTGTTCAGTCCAGTGTCTCTTAGTATTGTAATCAGTCTATGGGGGTCTATTGTATTGAAAGTTGAACTGCAGTTACTGAACACCAGTCTTACTTAGTTCCCATGTTTCTTATACTGTCTTTAATAAATCTTTCCAAAACCTTCATGACTGCCAGCATTAATACAACAAATCAATAATCATTCAGGCACGAGGGCTCATCAGAGATTTGTGGGACACAGATGTGAAGACTCCGGTCAGCTGGTCTGTGCAGTAGTGTCACAGGTATCAGGAGATGCCGTCTGGCTCTGGCACTTTTCTCTCTCCATTAGTAGGCTACAGCATGTGTCACTAGCCACATGGCTAGCATTAACACTGTTAGTCTGCACTGGGTTTGCAGAGTTGACGCTCACAGCTGTGGTGGATTTGCTTTTAAAGCCCATGATTCAGCACAGCCCGTGCCACATTTAGCACGTGTCACCCTAGTGGAAGTACAATTCCACACACTCCAAATCCCAGAGTTTTGAATCCTTTATTGTGTGCCGTACCCATTTGACACCACTTTGTAAGTGCTCATATTGCCAGTGCTGAGACCTACATTATACACAACAGTACTGGTTTTCACTGTCTCTTAGATAGTTCCATCCACACAGTTTCTGGTTGATAAAAGTCTATTATTGTTGCCATGGGGTAGATGTCATCAGTGAGCATGATAACAACACTGACCACAACATATACAAACACGTTGATGCCATCTTCACATGTCCTAGTCTAAATCACTGAGCACATCCTGTACCAAGCATGGCTTCTGATTGTGCACACCAGAGCTGTTTTGCCTTGTGATCAAAGCTTCCTGACAAAACCGCTGTTGATATTCGGGCATGCGGAAAACTGTGTTATAATTTTACCTCCCAAATGCCGCCTGTGAAAAAGCTTTGTAGCCCTGCTTGAAAGGCAGGTAGCCGTGGTCCTGTGTGTTAGCTCCCCTAGTTGGAGACGTGGTGTGTTGGTAAAAGCCTGGCATAACTTATCTGAGGTTTGCTTTATTAAAGTCCCTCAACTCAATAACCACTGCATCTGGTGGTTTGTTTTGAGGCATTCCAAGCACATCATGCAATTCAGATAAAGGCATACCTGTGTCTGCATCACTCCACCTATAGATTTATTAGCCTCCAGCATTCTGTCCATGCGAGCCATGGAAAAAGAGTTTGACAGAGTCACCACTTGATCACTGGGGGGAGTCAGCCATGTCTCAGAGAAACACAGAATGTTGTAGTTGCAAAAGTCAATCTAACATTTGCAAGCAGAATCCTGGGAAGTAGAAGACGATGGGTTAGCTTTTGCAGTCTGTTTGTCACAGCAGGCCTCGCACCCATGTTCTTTGGTTTCACAACAGATCTGGTTTAAAAAGTTCAAAAGTGTGGAGCTTGATTTCCAATTTTTGGAACTGTTGCACCATTGTAAACTTCTTGAAAGCAATAATGAAAAAAAACAAACTATATAAGCACATCGTCTACACAGAGCATTCAAGAAAATGTCTGAACAAAGCCACGCCATGCCAGATGATATGAAATACTTGATGTTAGGTTCATTAATTTTTTGTTACCCACTCCTTGTGAACTGGTGGTCATTTTCCTCTTCCAAATGCAAAATGTATCTGTAGTGTTAAAAAGTAACTCTTTAATCTTCTGGTTCGCATAGTCACATTAACTTATTTTTGATGTTTCATGATATATGATACAAGGTTACAGTGGATGATCTGCAAAAAGAATAGGACTGCTTGTAATGCTTTGGCCCCATGCTCCAAACAAGACAGATCGTGTAAGGCTATTTATAGACAGAGACAAATGTGCAAAAATTTGTGTGGTAATGACATCAAGCCATGCATCATTTCTCCCAGGCGAATGTTAACATTTGTGGCAAGGGCCATTAGCAGAGAGTAATGGCCCTATGACATTGACATACCTGCAAGGATGGAGCGAAAAAACACACACATATTCATACACACACAGTATTCTGTCAACATATAACAATGTTTGTGAACGCTGATTGATGAAGCATCCTGGTTTATTTACTTTACTGTTTCCTATTATTGAGTAAATAAGGCCACATCACTC
The DNA here is from genome assembly GCA_037974365.1 of Hydrocynus forskahlii. Taxonomy (NCBI): domain Eukaryota; kingdom Metazoa; phylum Chordata; class Actinopteri; order Characiformes; family Alestidae; genus Hydrocynus; species Hydrocynus forskahlii. The sequence goes on along the minus strand of JBBPCX010069997.1, from coordinate 7,724 downwards.
TGTCTTCTGATTAAATAGGGGGATCCAAGCAGAAATCAGCCTCTCACCCCCAGCACCCAGCCTTTGAGCAGCCAAGCAGAAAATTGTCTGTTGGATTTATTCAAAAATGTGTTTGTGTTTGTGTGTAGGTGTAAGGCTGTTTGTGTACACTGAGTAGCAACAATGAATGGTTGGAAATTGCAAATGAGAGTAGGCATGATAAATAGTACCGTGATAAGTTGGACATCTTTTGCTGCCCCTGTGGCAGTGCTGTGTGGTGTATCATTTACCATGAGCCAACAAAGTATTCCTGGTTTTAGGGTCAATAAATTGTACAAAAAATCTGCTCGAGGGCTGCCATCTTTCTCAATAGCACTCTGTGCAATGAGCTAAAAGTAAACTTTAATGGTAGACTACATGGTTTGTCATTGTGCCCACAAAAATAAAGGTGTTAAAAATGGTTCTTTGGAACAATGTCATAGAAGAACCACTTTTGGTCCCCTAAAGATATAGTACCAGTATTTAACCTGTTGCACTGTTGTTTCCTCATAGTGAGAAGGTCCTGGGTTTGATTCTTGCTTTGGTCTTGGTCCATTCTGTGTGATGTATGCATGTCCTCCCAATATTTTCAAGAGTTTCCGCCAGGAGCTCTGGCTTCCTCCCGCAGTCTAAAGATGTATGTAGGGTGTTTGCCCTGCCATAAGTTAGTGTGCGAGGTGTTTCTCTGCCTTTTGCCCTAAAAGTGTTGGGATAGGCCCAGGGCCCCATGCAGCCCTGGTTCAGAAAAGCACCTCAGGTAATGAATGAGTAAATGCAAAATGTTCTTGTGGGGAAAACAATTGATTCCATTAGGCATCATTTATTTATTTATTTTTCACTCAAAGACTAGTCATTCCAACAAAGTCTTGACATGTTTACTAAATATCAAGTGGAAATTGGTCTGTTCACCAAAATGTCAGAATTGCCTTTTAAGTCAGATTACACATCAGTCACTCATTAATATATAATAGCAAGTAAATAAGGCAGATTGTTTTACATATATCTTAGCCTTACTGGAAGTGTTTAAGCAGAACCTTTGAGCTAGTTCATGCCATAGTTTAGACCATACATGTCAAAACGTAACTGAGAAATAGATCAAAAATCCACCCCACAAATATTGCGCTAGGGGTATCTCACTATATATTAGATTTACACTAAGTGTTATTATTTGTCTGTACATTGTTTTATACTGTATGTTGACTGTTTTAGTGAAGACTCTTTTAGTAGAGCTGGTGCTGCTGTTTTATATTTTAAGAACTTAAACCTGCACATCTTTTGTATTTGCAGTCAATGCTATGACCATTCCACAACATTACATATTTGTATACCGATCATACCACAAAGCCAATCTCAGGGGTGAAAATATTATTTTCTTTGGGCATGCAAGACCTAATTTACCACGATCTTCCATCAGATTTCGCAGTTAAATGGATTGCCACTATCTGATATTATATTTAAGATGTCAACTAATGTAATATATCTGGTTTAAAATTTACTATTTGCTGTGCCAAGATTAAAATAATAGTACGTACTTTAGAAGAAAAGAGCAGTTAGCTTTATCCTGTGTTTTATATTAAACTAATTTGGTCAATATCTGTCTGAACTGGCCCTATCAGTTGTGGAGCCATAAACAACTATAAAATAAATCTTTAATGCCTACCAATAAAATATTCTCTCCAGAGCTATGAAAAACATTATGATCATGGTTTGTGCACACTGTCTCTCTAGCCATATATCAAAGCTACAATGTGGACAAGGAAAAACTTATTTCTCCATTGTTACATCACTGAAGGCTAGCCTTTTGAGTAGGATCCTTAGAGTGTTGCTGAGAAACGCACCCTTCATTTCTGGGAAATCGAAGGACGGATATGGAGTATCCTTCAAGACATTTAGTTACCCAAAATCCTTCACACTATGCATGAGCCTTTGTATGTGAGCACTAGCAAGGTCTGTATGTATGTATGTATATATACACATACACACACACACACACACAAACACACAGTATGTATATAAATATATACACACATACACACAGCCGTTGAACTCAACAAGGCCTTTAAAGGTGTGTTGTGCTGATGTTTGATCAGACTAATCTGGAAAATTTAAAGTCCAAATCCACATCTTGCATTTTTTCATGTTCCTCAAATAATTCCGGAACAATTCTGCAGTGTTTCAGGGCCCATTTTCCTTTCAAACATGGCCATTATGTACTACTGCTGACATGTCTGGGTGTACTTGGTCTGCAACAATGTTCAGGTGGGTGGCAGGTATCACCCACATTAATGTTTAACCCATGATTTCCTAGGAGACACACCCAGCCATCCATGGGATCAGACCAGAGTAACTCCTTCCATTGCTCCATGATTCAGTTCTGATATTCCCAAGCCCATTGTAGGTGATTTTCGGCAGTGGACAATCAGCATGGACACCTTGACTGGTCTGCAGCCCCACACATAGCAAGTGTGCCACAATGTGTGTGCTAACAACTTTTTGTCATTTGAACTTTCTCAGCAATGTGTGCTAAAATAGCTTTCCTGTGGGATCAGGCTAGACATTGATCCCACAGTGTGTTTACTTGGGCTAGTCTGAATATGACAAGTATAAACCCTGTAAGCTCTTAAATGAATCTCAAGAACACCAGATAGCATAAAAGATGGCATGAAGTGGCATATAAGAAGCATAATTATCTTCTTCACTGCCCTCAAGCACCTCCTTGCATCTCTGTTCTACAACCTCAGCACAGTCAGATACAGGTTCTGTTTCTGTAGTACAAAATGAATACAGACATTACTCAGTTGTTCTTTCTTTGTATCGCTTTTGGTAGGGACTAACCACTGCATGCCAGGAACATGACCGATAATACATGTAAAGTTGGAAACATACTTAGAGCTACACACGAAATGATTTGCATTTTTTTTTTTTTTACCTTTGGTGGCCTCCTCCAAAAGCAATGTATTCATAGCAGCAAGTTCATGGAGCTGCCACTGTGCTCCCAAATTATGATACTCCAATGAACCCATTGCCAATTTAAAACAAAATCAAGTTACTGAGAGTTCATGATTAGGCTTAACATTAGAGAAAAAACATAACACAAGGGTTAGTTGTATCAGCATAAAAAATAGGAAATTCTTTATATTCTACTTGAATTGTGCTACTATTGTACTTTTGGAGCATGTGAAAACATCTACTTATGCAAAATGAAAAGAGATACAATGTCAAGCAATCTATTTTGCCAAGAAAACATTTTGAACACAAGAACACCATATTCAACATTTTTACCACATCATAAACAATCTGGAGGAAGAATATAGAATAGTTGCAGGCAGTGGAATAAAATAATTTACTCATCTGATGCATATGCTTATATGTGCTGCACTCCTTCTGAACTAGCACTGCCAACACAATGCAGTTATCTTAATAGGAAGAGTGATTTCAACTCATGATAATCAGTATGTTTAAAGGTGTTTTCTTCTTGAAAATGGGTAACATTTTCACTAGAAAGTGTTCATCATACATATGTATAATTGTCACATCAAGCCAAATGAGGGAGGCGAAGCTGTGGGTTTCCTTTTCCATCCTTCATTTCGACAGTGAAAATGAACATTTAAAATGAAAAGGTAATTTAGTTTGAAAAACAGTAGTATTGTCACAGCTGTGTCCCGCATGCCATGTCCCCAGCCAGCATGTTTGCTGGAGTGCTGAGCCTGGAACATCCCTTTCCCCCTGATTCTCCTGCTCACCTGATTGTCAGCACCTGTTCTGCATTTCCCTTTTTCTATATAAAAGAAATATAAAGGAACTATAAATCCCTAGCCTGAACTGGAATCTAGCAACCGTTCTCCATCATGCCACCATCATGGCATGTTTGATTGTTTGTGTGTATCTTCTTAAACAGAGTAGACTGAAGTAGTCTCTCCTCAGCATCAAAGGCACTGACCAGGTGGACCTTTATAGCTGAATCTGGAATTTCCTTCCCTCCTCTACACCACAGTGGGCTTCAAGAGTCTTCTGGGAACTGTTTCTGTTTTACTGTTTAGCTGAAGCAGCTTTGTAGCCAGTGCTTTGTTCTGGGACTGTTTCTGTTTAGCTGTTTATCCGAAGCTGCGCAGTGATTAGCGTATCCTTTGTTTGCATTTCCCACCGAGACTCCTGAAAAAAAAACAAAAAACTCATGAGTAGTCCCTGCAAGTGTATTGTTTACCTGGGCTAGTGTGAATATGACAGGTATAAATCCTGGAAGCTCTTAAATGAATCTCAAGAACACCAGGTAGCATAAAAGATGGCGTGAAGTGGTAGATAAGAAGCATAATTATCTACCACTTCACTGCCCTCAAGCACCTCTTTGCATCTCTGTTCTACAACCTCAGCACAGTCAGCTACAGGTTCTGTTTGTGTAGCACAAAGTCACTTGATAAATTTGCTGATCTAAAAATCTGCAGTTGTTATAACAATCAAAAGCAATTTTGCTGCCCTTCATGTCATTGAAGTAAGTAATAAAATAATATTGAAGTAATAAAATACAGGATGAATCTCTCTTGCCATTCAAATAACCAGTACATTTAAAATTCCAATCAATCCACCAATCTGTTTAGTTAAAGTCATTGTTTTAAAATAAAAGCTTGGCATCATTTTGAATTAATGAAACAAGCAGAAAAAATCTGTTAAAATGCCTCACTGAGTGATTTATGTAGCAAGATTTGACTTCAATGAAAACTAGTATAGTTGAATTCTTGATTCTTGAAGTCTTTATATAATATACTCTTTCTTTGCAGAGACATTCATTACACTGTTGTCGTTTTTTATTATTCCTTGATGTCAAATCCAATGGATGAAAGTGCAGAAGCAAACCTGTAATTTATTGTAGCTTAACATATAATCACATATATTGTAACACAGTGTGTGGTCACATTTTAATAATATAGCAAACAAAAATAATTATTTTTCAAAACTCATCCTTAGTTTATTGCTTTTGGATTAAAGCAAAGACAAAACAAAGAGATTCTGTGGGCAATTTGTCTAGTCAAGTAGTTCCTGAAGGTAGTGTAGTGTGCAGTCTTTGTCATTGTCTTTCAATACATAAGCGAGCCTGGCCTAGAAGAAGCTGGTGTCCAGCCAGGGGAGCCAGTCAATGACTTAGATGAAGCAATCAAGCAGAGAGACACGGAGGAGAGTGGGGGAAAGGGTAGGTAACGGTGGTGTCTGGGGAGACAAGAACAGCACCACTGCACTTCATTTTCACCATGCTTCCTCCCCTTGTTGTTTAACATGCAGTTTTCCTCTTCTTTCCTCACGATCAAATTTCCTTACCTGACATAATGCAAGGAGGCTATTGGGACTCATTGATTTTTGGGAAATGGAGTGCGCCATCCTGTTCTTGAGTTTCACTGACACTGGACAGCATGCTTTGACAAATGAATAGAGCCATGGAAACGTGGTCAGTGCTGAGATTTACTCATCAACCACCTCAGAGTCAGAACTTATACACAAGCTTTTCAAAAGCGCTTCCCCACCCGAATCTAAACGAGGCCATTTGTGCTGGGAATATTCCGTTATTAAGATAAATCCCCAGCAGACATGAAATGTCTTTTGTAGAAAATAAATATATAAATGAATGAATGAATAAATAAATAAATAAATAAAATTGTTGTACAGCACTACACGTCTGCATATGAGTAAAATAAGGTGTGTTCTAAAATGTTTGTCTGCATTAAATCTTTTTACTCAAACTTTTCATATCAAGTGATATTACCCATAGAAATTAACTAGGGGTGTGCCAAACTCAGTATAGGTAAAGTCAAAATCACTTGATCAAGTCATTATCATCCTGTTTTTCATTCGCTGAAGTGGAAAGTCATATTATCCATATAAAATAACTAGGGGTGTGCCAGTCTGATACTCAGTAATGGTATCAGCCCAGTACAAGTCAAAATCAGTTGATCAAATATTGGAAAAAGGGAGATGTGTCAGGACATGAGTAATACTCAAAGTCTCAAATAGTTTCTTACGCTCTACATAGTGTGCCGTGTAAGAATTAACACAAGTTAAGGTGAGGTTAAGCAATGTGCACCCAGACAAATGTATTATTAACAGGTTAGTTGTTCAAGAGAGGAAAAAAGACAATATCAGTTTAGTATTGATATTGGCACTCAACGAAGCAGTATCAGACATGAAAAAGTGGTGTCAAGCCACCCCTAAAAGTAACAAGAACCATTCAGAGGCTTCGTGACAAAGTTCTGACAAAAGCAACTGCATTTTTTTTTTATTATTACTGAAAACATCACACATGGGGTTTCTTGGCTGGCTTTCCTCTGGTAGTCTTTATTTGTGGGGTTTGAGTAATTTTGTCAGAAATCAAGTCATCATCATCTTGTTCTTCATTCGCTAAAGTGGAAAGAAGGCAACTGAAGGGCATTGTGGTCTTTCCTCATAATGCTGCTGCCTGTTTGGAGAATGAGGGATTAAGATGAATGGTTTAATATCTCTTGGCATAACAAGTAAGAGCAATTTAGAGATTAATAAATTCGCTCAGAGCACAGACGTAGAGGGAGAGAAGGGATGTCTCATCACTGGGTCACACTGTCGGCTTGAGTAATTATCACCAGTGAAGGCTGCCAGAATCGAGAAGATCACCGAAGCAGAGAAATGTGTCAGAGAGAGAGAGGAGGAGAGAGAGAGAGAGAGCGAGAGAGAGAGTGAGAGAAAGAAAGAAAGAGAGAGAGAGAGAAAGAAAGAGAGTGAGCAATAGAAAGGACCAAACCATGTTTGACAAAAAAATTGCCACCTAATCAGCTTTCAAGCCATTCTAACTTGCACCAATATGTGTTGAGCTCATAAAACAATCAAAATATGTTTGACCTTAATTTTTATTCCTAATGAATAACTGAGGCATGATATGAAGGTCCTGTCTAGCATTAATTATTAGAAAATGTTTAATGTCCTTATTACGCTAAAACTGGATTCATACCACATGGCGCCATCTTAGGGGCTGGAGTTTTTGCCACTAGTTTTTCAGAAAAGTAGTTGATTAATCATGCAATAGCACTGACCATACAAATAAAAAAGATATGGATTAGTATGATAAAAGACATGGGTATCTTTCCAATATCTGCGAAAAGTATTTTAGTAATTTTTGGAGGAGTTTCTGTTGTATTCTTTTATCCTTCAGCGTGAGATATAGCCTGGTGCACTCTTTCGACAGAGGTATACACAGAGGTAAGTAGCAGGATAGCCTTGTGTATTTGACTGGCATAGCAAGTACAGAAGGACATGCTATGCAAAACACTTTGTGATTGGTCATTTTGCATGTCACTCAAATAAACTTGTCTATTAATATTCTGGTTTAGATTACAAGGTTGTTTTTAAGTACTTACTTTAGGTTTGTGTTTAGTAGGACAAAATTTTCCAGAAAAGTTCCCCATTTTGTCACATCCCCAGTATGGTTAAACTGTACAGTCCAAACCCCAATTTCATGTCAATTTCTTCATATTACCTTTTTTCATCATATTGCTCAGTTGTTGCTTTGGCACAAATGGGGTGACTCATTCAGTCACATGAAGGGCCGCTTTACACAGACTCCACTTGCACTGATAGGAAACTGTTTAATCTCAACCATCCCACTGTTACGGACGAGAGGGAAAGGGATGACGCACACGTACCAACTTAAATGCAAAACAAGGGTTTAATGAAAATAAAGACAGGTGGGA
>JBBPCX010069996.1:0-10953 GCA_037974365.1 Hydrocynus forskahlii | reverse complement strand
CTTCCTTCCATCTATCTATCTATCTATCTATCTATCTATCTATCTATCTATCTATCTATCTATCTATCTGTCTATCTATCCATCTACCTTCCTTCCAGTTATCTATCTATCTATCTATCTATCTATCTATCTATCTATCTATCTGTCTATCTATCTATCTATCTATCTTCCTTCCATCTGTCTATCTATCTATCTATCTATCTATCTATCTATCTATCTATCTATCTATGTGTCATTACTCAACTACTAATGAGCACCATCTTGACCCGCACTTGTCTTTTTTTACTTCTATCATCCCTCGTTCTTTCTCATTAACTTCAATGCGTTTCACTCAAACAAATAATACTCAGCCAGAGTTCATGCAACTGCCATGAGACTCAATACTCGACCTCATGCCTCATTACTCATGAGCACCATCTTGACCCGCACTCATCTTTTTTTTACTTTGTCCCTCGATCTTTCCCATTAATTTCAATGCATTTCAGTCAAACAGTTATGCTCTGAAACTCGAGATTGCACCTCAGGCCTCATCCCCCAACACATCTTGACTGCCATCTTGAGCCACACTTGTCCGATGGGCCACTTTATTAGGATTGCTAACGTAGTCAACAACAGAATAGTCCCAATTTTACAAAATAAACGCACCCATTGGACAACATGAAAGCCATAACATGACTAAAAAAATTCCTAATGGCAAAATAAAAGTCGTACAATGACAAAATAAAAGTCGTACAATGACAAAATAAAAGTCCCATAATGTAAAAGTAAAAATTCTAACATTAGAAATTAAAAACTTAAAATAAAATAAATAAATAAATGCTCTAATGGCAAAATAAAAGTACATTATAGTCAAAATAAAAGTCCTATAATGACAAAATGAAAGTTCCATAGAACAATTAAAGTCCCAATTTTACAAAATAAAAGCCCCCATTGGACAACATCAAAGCCATAACGTGACAAAAAAATTTGTAATGAAAAAATAATTGTTCAATCGGAAATATTAAACTCCCAATTTTACAAAATAAAAGCCCCCATTGGAAATCATAAAAGCCATGAAATGATTTTAAAAAATCCTAATGGCAAAATAAAAGTCCTACAATGACAAACTAAAAGTCCCATAATAAAAAAGTAAAAATCCTAAAATTACAAAATAAAAGCTTAAAATTAAAAACATTAAAAAATAAATAAATTCCCTAATGGCAAAATAAAAGTACATTATTGCCAAAATATAAATCCTAAAATAACAATATAAAAGTGCCATCCACAAAATTAAAGTCCCAATTTTACAAAATAAAACTTCTGTCTCACATTAACTTCAATGCATTTCACTCAAACATATAATACTCGGACAGAGTTCATGTGTCTGTCACGAGACTCGATACACGACCTCAGGCTCATTACTCAACTACTAATGAGCACCATCTTGACCCGCACTCATCTTTTTTTACTTCTGTCATCCCTCGTTCTTTCTCATTAACTTCAATGCATTTCAGTCAAACATTTATGCTACGAAACCCACAACACATCATGAGCACCATCTTGAACCACACTTGTCCAACGGGCCACTTCATTAGAAACGCTAATGTAGCCAGCAACATAAAAGTCCCATTTTGACAAGATAAATGTCCCATAAAATAAAAGTAAAAATTCTAACATTACAAAATAAAAGCTTAATACTAAAATAACTAAAAATAATAAATGCCCTAATGGCAAAATAAAAGTACATTATTGCCAAAATAAAAGTCCTAAAATGAAAAAAATAAAAGTTCCATCAGAAATATTAGAGTCCCAATTTTACAAAATAAAAGACCCCATTGGACAACATCAAAGACATAATGTGACAAAAAAATTCCTAATGGCAAAATAAACGTCTTACAATGACAAAATAAAAGTCTCATGATGAAAAAGTAAAAATTCCAACATTACAAAATAAAGCTTAAAATTAAAACAAATAAATAAATGCGCTTATGCCAAAATAAAGTCCTATAATGAAAAAATAAAAGTTCCATCAAAAAATTTAAGTCCCAATTTTACAAAATAAAAGCCCACATTGGACAACATCAAAGCCATAACATGACAAAATTTCCTAATGGCAAAATAAAAGTCATACAATGGCAAAATAAAAGTCCCATAGTGAAAAAGTAAAAATCCTAACATTACAAAATAAAAGCTTAAAATTACAAAAATAAAAATATATATATATGCCCTACTGGCAAAATAAAAGTACATTATTGCCAAAATAAAAGTCCTAAAATGACAAAATAAAAGTTCAATTGGCAAAATTAAAGTCCCAATTTTACAAAATTAAAGGCCCCATAGGACAACATCAAAGCCATAACATGACAAAAAAATTCCTAAAGGCAAAATAAAAGTCATACAATTACAAAATAATAGTCTGATCATCAAAAAGTAAAAATCCTAACATTACATAATAAAAGCTTAAAATAAAAAAATAAAAATAAATAAATGCCCTAATGGCAAAATAAAAGTACATTATTGCCAAAATAAAAGTCCTAAAATGACAAAATAAAATTTTCATTGGCACAATACAAGTCCTAATTTTTCAACCACCTAATAAGGCATATCAACAACCTAGCAATGCCTAGCAACCACCTACCAACATCATAGCAACTGCCTAGCAACTCCTCGCAACGCCTACCAACCACCTACCAACGTCATTGCAACCACACATCAACATCCTTTCAACTCCCTAGTTAGCTAAAATCTATCTATCTATCTATCTATCTATCTATCTTCCTACTATCTACCTATCTTTCTATCTTCCATCTGTCTATCTATCTATCTATCTATCTGTCTGTCTGTGTGTCTGTCTATCGGCTCTGCATGCTATCATATTTCCTTCAGGAAATGCAACTTTGACTAGTTGTTTATTATTTATTCTTCTGTCGCACTTAACGTGGCCTGAACCATGGTGCACACCCAGGCAACCTATATATCAAAATCTTCGGCTCGTTAGCGTGAGGTATGGTATTTCTTTTATAAGCATTTCGCATTACCGTAGCAACGCTACACGCCTACAAAGATGGCCGAAATGCCATAGAGAATGAATAGGGCTCAACTTTCAGATCGTCTTGCTCATACACGCTTTGTCCGAACCCACCAAACTTCATGTGATGCATCGGACCAACTCCCCAACACACAAACGCGGCTGGTGATGACCTGCACTTGTCTTTTCCTTGTCTTTCGTTGATCCCTTTTTCCCCCTTTCACTTCCATTCATTTTTCACCCGATTGAAATGAATGTAGTTTCAGGAGAAGAGACTTTCAGGCTCCATACAGTAGCCGAATCTTAGGAATCTTCATATGAGACCTCAGGCCACACCTGTATAAACGGAACAACATGGCCAAAAGTATTGGGACAGAGCTTTCATACAAAACAATGAGGAAAAACGTATTGGCACACAAAAACACACGCTAATGCTAATGTAATGCTAATGCTAATGCTAAGCTAATTCTAATGCCAATTCTAATGCGATTTCTATGCTAATGTTAATGCTAATGCTATGCTAATTCTACATTAATGCTAGCATTATGCTAATACTAATGCTTATACTATTCTAATGTTACTATTATGCTAATGTTAATGCTAATGCTATGTTAATGGTAATGTTTGCGCTAGCGCTATGCATAATGCTAATGGTATGTTAATGCTAATGCTATGCTAAGTTAAGATTAGGCTAATGCTAATGTTAATGATAATACTGTGCTAATGCTAGGCTAATACTAGGCTAATGTTAATGGTAATGTTATGCTATGCTATGTTAATGTTAATGCTATGCAACTGTTAATGCTAGAGTAATGTTATGCTTATGATAGAATAATGCTAAGCTAATGTTAATTGTAATGCCATGCTAATGTTAATTGTAATGCTATGTTAATGCTATGCTAATGTTATGTTAATGCTAGGCTAATGTTTACGCTATACTAATTCTAGGTTAATGCTAGGCTACTGCTAATGCTATGTAGGATATAGTTGGTATAGAGTCTGTAGGTAGTTTCATGGCGGCTGGCCCTTTTAAAATTTCTTCAGGAATATTGTTTTTTCTAGTTAAGATTAACAATAAGGGCCTGCCCATTTTAATGGGGCAGGCCCTTATTGTTATTCACCTGGGTTTCTTTATTATTAAGGGCCTGCCCTATTAAACTTTCGGATCGTCCTGCTTGTACACGCTTTGTCCGAAACCCACCAATCTTCATGTGATACATCGGACCAACTCCCCCGACACACAAATGTGGTTGGTGATGACCTGCACTCCTCTTTTCCTTGTCTTTCGCTGATCCCTTTTTCCCCCTTTCATTTTTCACCCTATTGAAATGAATGCAGTTTCAGGACAAAAAACTTTCAGGCTTCATACAGTGACCAAACCTTATGAAATTTCATATGAGAACTCAGGCCACGCCCCCAAAGACACACCAGTTTAAACTGAAAAGTATGGCCAAAAGTATTGGGACAGAGAAGTCACAAAAAACTATGTGGACAAAAGTATTGGGACACACAAATGCTATACTAATGCTATGCTAATGTTAACGCTATGCTAATTTTAATGCTAATGGTATGCTAATGCTATGCTAATACTATATAAATACTATGCTAATGTTAATGCTAATGTTAAAGCTAATGCTCTGTTGTAATGATAATGCTATGCTAACGCTAATACTATGCTAATGTGAATGTTAATGTTAATGCTAACACTAATGCTGATGCCAATGCTTACACTAATGATGTGTTCTTCATTTGAGCAAGCACACATTTTCTCTGCAGAAATGCAGTCTAGTTCTATTACTGTCGTGTCATGCTTACAAAGCAGACGCACTGCAGGAACAGGTCTTGTAGAATAATGTTTTAATGAAAGAAAGTAAAATTAAGAAGCTGGCACAGCTCAAATGAAAACAAGCAGCATGCAACCAAACATAGGGAGGTTCCCGGAGGACCTTCACTCCGAAGCGAACACGAACACAACTGGAGCACGCGAGAGCTAGGCAGCCTCGCCGACTCACACGCAGCTTGGCTTGGCTGTGATGCGCACCGCAGCACGCTGCCCCGCAGTCTTTGTGCAAGCTCCCCAGCTGCTACTTTGGAGAGCTCGGTAGCGTTTAGCTGGAAGTTCTTCTCAGAACACGAAAGCGTCAACCTTCTGAACACGCAAGCATTTAGATTAGAGTTTACACATACAGTTTACAAACCCGAGTGGAGGCAAGGTGACCACGCACTGAATCTCCAGATCGGCTGAGCTATAAACTGAAACACAGACCCAGACAGCCAATCACAGGACACAGACAATAATCTCCGTAAACACAAAACATCTAATCAGACTCAAGACAGGTGGACATGTCGTCAGGTACCTAGCAACCCTTCTAATGAGCTATCAGTGCTCATCTCTCTCACCTGGCGACCACACACACAACAACCTACCACGTCATAGCTCTGTGCCCAGAGCTGCATATATCTAATGTTCTGGCAAAGGGGGCCGTTACGGGCATGACTGAAGTGGGCCAGATGTGACAATTACTTTGTGTTAGTTCATTTAACTTCCAACCTTAGGAAAAGTTGGTTAGGTTCTGTTGTCGACCCTGGGTGCTCATGTAGCAGATTTGAGCAACCATTCTCATTATTCTTCCCTTGCCTATCAGTGATGCAGGGATCAATAGTATTGATCAAGATGGGGCCAGTGCTCTTGTGCAGCCTGACAGTCGGCCTAGAGGGACCTCAAATTGCCTAAAGCAGCAATACTGTCCGTCCAAGGTATGCCTTCCTCATTACCATAAGCCCAGCATGGTAAGAATAGCTTTGATATGTTTTATTAAAACTAATAAAAGTAGCGCCACTTTCATGGTGTATCCCATTTGCAGTTGTGTAGTTTGTGTTAGACAACTTCTAACCATTCACCGGTAGCCAGTTTCTGACCACTGAGCCCTTTCTGGCTTTTGGACCACTCCGAACCTAGTCCTGACTCTGACGTGTAAAATGCATTTTATGGCCATTTCTCTGAAATAGACAGTAGAGGGCACTGTGATTGAGGATGCTTTGCCGAGTTGTTTTTATGCTTATTTGTCCGTCAGTGTTGTCCTTCACATAACGCACTTGATTTGAATCAAGTGTGCCTGATGCATAATCTAGATCAAACAGTCGTTTGTTAGAGAGACAGAGAAAGAATGAAGCTGTTCTTATGGTCTATATGTCATTAATACCCCTTTTCCAAAATGCTGACAAAAGCATTCCGTAGTGTAATTTTGTTGTGGAAAGAATCAGTCCCAGTTAAGCCCTTGCACACAGTCCTTGTTTTTATACAATGTCAGGACATGAGGTCATAGACATGCTCCATTTGTGCAAATGTATTATTATTATTATTATTATTATTATTGTTTTTAGTCAGATTTTACTTTCACTTTCATTTTGCCTCAAAACGCATTGGGGATCAAAAACCATAAGGTACATAGCCTTGCAAGTTGGCAGGTACATGCAGTATTCCAACCGCTACTCAAGCACCAACAGCCACGCCATTGCACCAATAGGTGGCGCTATAACAAGCACTTTGGCGTTGAGTCTCAGCAACTTTGAACTGTAGGTCTGATTTTCAAACTTTGGCATCAGCTGAATTGAATGAGACCACGCCCACTGATTGTACCACTGATACGATTTTTTACTAATTTGCATAATATGCAAAACCAACTTTTGCGAACTAGTCCCAGTTAATCTGCACAATTATGGTCTCGTTGGAGTCGCAAGACACTCATTCTCAATAATGATTATAAATGTGCAAATTTGCAAACAGCATAGACGCCATATGCAAATTAAACTTGTCAGTTTTGCATACAATGAGTTAAACTGCAATTACTCAAAAGCCTTTGGGTCAATGCTTACCAAACTTCGTAAACCCATGCAAGGCGTCACTCAACAGCAGTACCCCAATCTGTATCTATATTTACCACTTGGTGGCGCTATGACAGCACTTTTGCATTGAGTCTCAGCAACTTTGAACCGTAGGTCCGATTTTCAAAATTGTTGTTGCGTAGTAGTCCCTGGCATCAACCATAGCCCAGGCTACTTAAAGCTGTTACACCACGACCACTAATTTCCACCTCATTAGATTTTTTGTTAATTTGCATAATATGTTAAACCAACTTTTGTGAACTATTCCCTTGCTTTTCGACAAATCTGCACAATTGTGGTCTCGTTGGAATTGCAAGACACACATGGTCAATAATTACTTTTACAAACTAGTCTTAGGTTTTTTTCCTATCTTCACAATTCTTGTCTAACATGAATCCAAAGAGGCCCAAATCAAATAATTTTCAGAAACATTTACTCTTTTCTGAACAGCATGGCCAAGACATGCAAGTACATTCACATGAATGTGATGTAATTGACTCTAATGGGCCCAAATTGCTAACGCTGGGTCTGATCTGTTCCAGCTCTAGTTCAGATGTATAATGTGGTACCACAACGATGTGTGCCAATCAGCCAATGGGGGGTGCTATAGTAGAGAATTGCATTTATTGGTATATTTCTTCCATGGCCTGTACACTTCAAACCAGTCTAACTCATGATCCGTTCAATATAAGAGTGACACTTGCATAACATGGTCAGTCCGCTCATTGTTAAACTTTCATACACTGCAAATTGTGGCTTTTGGTGACATCACTTCACTCTGATCTATGTATAAACTGAAATACACTTCAGTTATAGAATTTCTGAAATGATGCATCCCTACTGCAGAAAAATATGTTAAAAGCTTCCACATTTGTGTCTTTCAACACCTTGTAAATTTCGTATCATTTTGTCAAAGAATGGCTAAAAGGTAGGCCAAAATGCATGTAAGATAATTACACACAGAAAACAATTGAACGATACAATTTTGGGATTTCAAGGCACATGTGTCTCAAAATGAACACATTTATATTTTTTCATCACTAGAATAAGCATGCCAAGTTTAGTAAGTGTAGTCCAGGCTACTTAAAGCTGGTATACCTCTGACTTATATTGTGTATGCTGTGGCTTATGTGGCAAGCAAAGTGTTAATCCTGCGTTCTGGCTCCGAATTCGATGGGGGCCAATCAGATTACAGATCAGAGAAGAAAAAAAAAGAAAAAAAAGCAGCCAATCAGCTGCAGTTGTATGGGTATCGGGTGGTGCAGAAAGGAGAGGGAGGGAGAGAAGAAGGGGAGATGCTACAGTTTTAATAACTTTAGCAACATTATTTAAATGGTATTGGTGGTATAAAAAACACAGTTTAACAGGTAAAAGAGAGAGTGACTTCCCTCTGGAGAGAGTGAACTCAAAGAAAAGAAAAGAGAGAGAGAGACATTTTGTTGGCATGCATGAGGCAGGGGCCATTTTCAAACTTTATCAACGCTGTGTGTATGACTGTGCGAAACTGAAAAGATTAGAGACCAGACAAGTTCGACACCCTGGGGCCATCTCCATCAGTCAACTGAACCCAGAGTCCAACACAGATCCCGAGGCCACAACCGAGAGGGTAGAAGCAAACCTGAAACTCCAGCTAGCTGGATGTTGAGCCACTCCCAAACAAGCGGATCCATTTCTCATTCTCAGTCCACAGTGTGGTATGATTGAATTGACACAGACACGAATTAAATGGGCCCCAACGATAAAATCTAAGCTCTGAGCTCAAGGACACAAACTGAACACAGAAGGGTTTTTTTTTGCACGCACTTTATTTTTTTAATTGGGGTTAAATGCATTTATACATTTGCTGTTTATGGTTAGCTGCTCATTTTTTTCTCAATTCTGCTTAACATTTAAAGGCTATCTAAAGTTCATGTGTGTGTGTGTGTGTGTGTGTGTGTGTTGTTCAGTATTGTTATTCAACCCCAGGGCTCTTGAGCATACTTAAAACCTTCTGAAACTGGTCCATGTTAGAAAACCTAGCATAGCACTGTACTCTAGGTTGCAGTGGCTATTGCCTTTAATGGGTGTAAGTTGTGATATCACACCAATGACACTAAGTGTCTTCTTCAAGCTAAGTATTTGCTCTAATTACTCTTGCGAGTTTTGTCAGTAAACGAGAGACTTCTATAACACGTTCCCTTTTCTCATTGTAAAACTTTCAGACGCTACAAGTTATAATTTGTGGTACCATCACTTCAGTCAATTTCTGCAAATACCAAAAACATATTAAATATAGTCTCTCTGCAGCAATAACTCAGTGTTGCACCATGCTTCATTTTAAATTTCTTTTGGAGAAAAAGCACAAGAACATGTGTCGTGAACGTTGGCCACTGGGAGGTGCTACAACAGGATATTTTGATATCTTCTATATACTTCATGAACGGCCTGTGTGCTCAAAGCGTTCTAACCTGTCAGCATTGTGGTGTGGAGGACTGGGCGCAAACAGCTTGGACCCCGTTCATTGCCGTTCACAGTAATTGTTGTTGTTGTTGTTGTCGTCACAAACACACACACACACTCACACACACACACATATACATACACACACACACTCATACACAGACAGTACAGAAGCTGGAATGAGAGACTAAGGGAGGTCATGGGTCCTCAGCACAGAGATGATCAGACACTTGGCATTTAACACACACACACACACAACTAAGAAGGAGTTGGATGGAGTCATTTGAAAAAAGAGAAAGAAGAGAAAGCTAAGCCACCCCAAAGAACAAAAGAGGAACAGAAGGAAAAGGAAGGAGAAAAAAGGAGAGAAAGGGGGATTTGAAATGGACTTCCAGTTAAAGCAAAGCTCATATTCAGTCATTCACTCTTTTCTTTCTCTGTCCCACACACGTGTATACACACACACACACACACACACACACACACACACACACACAAATGTAGCACACAAGGGAAAAGTAGAATCTACTCGTGAGGGTAACCTACATTGTTAAGGCAAACAGAATGGCCCTGACTTTGTAGTTTTAAGGTTAAGATTAGAATTAGATATAATCTATATAATTACATTATTGACAAAAGAGAAGGAATTTGGATGGATATAAGATGGAGTTGGATACGTATATATCTTCCCCAATTTTCATCAGAGAGATGTTCATTATTAAGTGTTATTTTTATTTTCTTTCACCAAACCTAGGCTCTCTAAAGTCAAGTCAAGTAGGTTTATTGTAATTTCATCCATAAACACAGCACACAGTGAAAAGAAACAATATTCTTCCAGTATAATGGATCAACACAAGAACAAAAACAGAACACCGCCAGGCTACATATGCGCAGATTGGACAAAATGCCCGGAGTGCCAGAAAAAAAGGGCAATAAAACAACAAGAAGGGTGTAGAGCTGGGAGGTGGCAGGGACAGAGAATTCAAGTAAACTGGGATGCTGATGCTGTCGTCCCACCACTTGTGGACTCAAATTTGCTGATGAGGAGTGGGGTGTGCTGGTGTCTCAGGGTACTCTCATGTCTATCATACCCCTCAGCTCTGCCCTTTCTAGCTAAGCTATAAGAGAGTTATGCTGGAGTCTCAACTTGCACTCTGACACGTCTGGTCCGCCTCGGTCACGCCCCCAACGAAGCCCTTCCCCTGAGTATTAGGTGTACACAGCCCTAAGCATGTAGTGATGATGTAATTAGTTGTTGTGTGTGTGGTCGTCTGGTGCCTAGGCAACCCAGGTGAGAATGCTGAGCCTTGTTAGCTCATTAGCAGGGTTGCTAGGTACCTGATGACATGTCCACCTGTCTAGTGTTTAAATTAAGAGGTTCTTGTTCATAGGTTTATTGTCTGTGTCGTGTGATTGGGTGTCTGGGTTTGTGTGTGTGTTTAAAGCCTGGACGACCCGGAATGTACGTTGCGTGGTCACCAAGCTCCAACCATCAGCTAACTCGGAGTTTGTGTGCTTTGTATTAGTAAACTGTATGCTTGTTTTTCCAATTCAATTCAATTCAGTTTTATTTATATAGCGCTTTTTACAACCAGGTTGTCACAAAGCAGCTTTACAGAGTC